>VXAB01009408.1:215193-290780 GCA_013399175.1 Odontophorus gujanensis | reverse complement strand
TTTTTTTTTTTGGTCTTAATGCCTGAACTGAATATTGAAATTGAGTACCAAAGGATATTAAATCAGTGTGTTAAATCATGTATCTATGGGACTTTCTATCTTCTCTTCCATTAGAAACAATAGTTACTATCCCAGTTTATCTTAGGGCTATAGTTAGGAAAAGATACATACTCAGTTCTTTTCAGTGGAAAGTGTTGAAGTAATTCAACAGAGTATGTTTCTGCTTTTAACTTCTCCAAGGTAAGGTAGTTGGATTAATTCTGCAGATCTTTGATCAGCATGGAGAGAAGAAACTTTCTATAAATCAACTTTTCTGACAGTATGTTCAGAGGAGAGCTGAGACTGCAAGCACAGTTGGATCTGAGTTCTTTGAAATTCCCCAGGAAGTTGCCCAAGTCTGGTTTCTGTTTATATTATGTATTTTTCTAACCAGCAGTGATAACGAGTTAGAAAATACTTAAAAGATATGTTGGTAGCTCTGAAAGAAATGCCTCCTATTTATTTCCATGAAACTACATAAGATAGAGAGAGCACAATATGGAGCAAATTCCCAGCTACAAAACATAGTGACTGCCATTAGCTCTGCATTTTCACCAGTGATTGCCAGCAGTCTTCATGTCGTGCTCATAAAAATCGGCACCAGCCAAAATGACACACTCTTGCTGTTGCCACTGCTGACCGTTGCCTTACAGCGCTCACGTCTGCAGTTTGGTCTCCATAAATGTTCACTGAGTACGAGTGAATGTCAAAGGGTATATNTTGTTTTTTGTTTGTTTTTTATCCATTATTATTCAGTAGATTCTTCCCATCCCTCCTCCCACCCTCCTTCAGCTACAGATGGTGCAGCAGGTGCAAATGCCACTGATAATACAAATGCCAGCTTAGTCAATGGTACGTCAAGAACACCTAGCTTGTTTTATTTGATGGATCTCTCTCCCAACTATATAAGATTTCCTCTTTCCTCTATGAACTGCACAGATGTTTTATGTGTATGTCATTACCCTCTGAGTGCTCCTATTCCATAAACTCTACAATAGCTTATAAGAGATGCCACGAAGATGCTATGAATGAATTATTTCATTCACGTGGAATTAATAAGGCATGGAGGTGAAACAAATAGAAACTGTGAACTCTTTGCTATTGATTAAAATTGCAATTAAAAGCTTCAATTAACTAAGACTATTTTCAAAACCTTTAAGTTGCCTGTACATAAAGTTTCATTGTAAAACTATGCATTGATCTGCACAGGCCTGAAGAAGAATGCCATGATGAAGGGATTGTATCATCTTTTTCTTCTGCTGTGGCACTCTCATAAGTATTCATAAAGTCTTCACATAGTTTTGAGAAATTATGCTGGGGTCAGGAATCTGACTCAATTTCAACTTTCAGTGATTTTATTAAAAAACTGCTGCTGTCAGCATCTTTTTTGAGAAGAGGCTGACAGAAATGGGAAGCATGTGGGTATTTGTAAATGCTCTCATGAGCATCTATGAGCCAGTTTGCACTGATTAAATATATAAATATGTAATTAATTCTGTCTGTCTCCTTCTACAGCTTCTTGACCCCATTTGTAGCATGCAGGTATTTCAGTCTTTTCTAATAGTCTAATTCCAGTATTAAATGGAATGGGTCAGTGCTAGTCTAGAACACTAGTCTTAGAACAGATGTATTTTTCTGTTCATTGAGTACTTTTAATCTTTGCTTGCTATAGAGCCCTTTCCCTCTGATAGAGCACCAACTACACTGACACGGCTCATTGTTTTTTTCGTCATGTTGATAACAGAAATTTTTCCTTTACAGGTCAGTAGTTGTGTTATTTGTGTAAGGCTAGTTTCTAACATAGCAAGTACTAAACAGTTACTTAGATAAACTAATGAGATAACTTGACAAAATCAGAAAAAATATTAAACCTACAAGTCCCATCCCTCTCTTCTCCTCAGATGACACTAGTTCCAGCACCACAGTTTCAGTTTTCTCAGAAAACCAGGAAATTAGTTAGGATTCTTTCATATTCCTTTACTTAAAATTCTTACACACTTCTGTGTGCATAAAACATATACACCCACAAAACCAGGTCTTACCATATTGCTTTCTTCTGTCCCACTGGAGGCTGCAGAATTAAATTTAGTCTCAGGCCTGCAGTGGCTGAGCACTACGTTAAGCATTTGCCTAACTGCTTTGCTGGATGAAAACCACTGCTCAGTAAGCTGAAGAAATGAGTCTTAATTTATTATGACTTAGTCTCTCTGTTAGTACAATTTAATTGCATGACAAATATCTGGGTTTTTTTTTTTGGTCTTAATGCCTGAACTGAATATTGAAATTGAGTACCAAAGGATATTAAATCAGTGTGTTAAATCATGTATCTATGGGACTTTCTATCTTCTCTTCCATTAGAAACAATAGTTACTATCCCAGTTTATCTTAGGGCTATAGTTAGGAAAAGATACATACTCAGTTCTTTTCAGTGGAAAGTGTTGAAGTAATTCAACAGAGTATGTTTCTGCTTTTAACTTCTCCAAGGTAAGGTAGTTGGATTAATTCTGCAGATCTTTGATCAGCATGGAGAGAAGAAACTTTCTATAAATCAACTTTTCTGACAGTATGTTCAGAGGAGAGCTGAGACTGCAAGCACAGTTGGATCTGAGTTCTTTGAAATTCCCCAGGAAGTTGCCCAAGTCTGGTTTCTGTTTATATTATGTATTTTTCTAACCAGCAGTGATAACGAGTTAGAAAATACTTAAAAGATATGTTGGTAGCTCTGAAAGAAATGCCTCCTATTTATTTCCATGAAACTACATAAGATAGAGAGAGCACAATATGGAGCAAATTCCCAGCTACAAAACATAGTGACTGCCATTAGCTCTGCATTTTCACCAGTGATTGCCAGCAGTCTTCATGTCGTGCTCATAAAAATCGGCACCAGCCAAAATGACACACTCTTGCTGTTGCCACTGCTGACCGTTGCCTTACAGCGCTCACGTCTGCAGTTTGGTCTCCATAAATGTTCACTGAGTACGAGTGAATGTCAAAGGGTATATAGTTTTTCCACATGGAGGAATTCAGTTCCACTCCTTTGCTTCATAAGCACTTCTGTGTCAGATGCCATTCTGTCAGACTGCCCCTCTGCTGCCATCTGTTGCATGGCAACAAAATGTAATGGAATATAGACAGGAAGGTTCAACCTCTACTGCCATCCTACCAACGTCTGCTGCTGACATTGTGGGCCAACATAATAAAATAGGAGGCATTACTTTCAGAGCATCTCTCATAGCTGTGTATTTGCAGTGTGGAGAGAAGAAACAAAGGAAAGAATTAAATTCTAAGAGAAGGAAATAAGTTCCTGTAACCAGTCTAGATGAAACAAAATTTTTCAATAATGCCTATAGTTTTCCCTGAGGTATAACTGGGAATGAGCAGTTGTACCTAATGCCTTATACCCCTGTGTAGAACATACCTCCAAGGAGCAAAAAATATTATATACCTGAATAAGTACTTAGCACCAGAAATGCTATTACTTGTTAGCTGAGAATCAACATATCACAATTTAAAATAAGTTGATTTATATCTTACTTGTGAATATACAGTTGACCCAGAAAAAATGCTTTTTATGTGCAGTCCCTGAGCTTACAGTGATGAAGTCGTATATTTTGACACATGCTGTTGTTGGCTTCCTGCTGTGTAGAAGGAACCTGCTGCACATTCTGTAGAGTTCTAGCAGTTGAAATAAAAATGTATAGTTGTTAGTTTGGTCTTATTAGTTTTTATATATATGTATATATGTATTTCCAGCAAATATTCTCAGTTCTTAAAAGGATACAAATTTACAGAATTGATATAATTCATGAAAATTCCTCTGAGTTTATATTTGTATTGTGTTTAGAAAATGTAGTATAGATATATGTGTCTGTTTTTTAAAACATGGGCAGCAGCAACCTCTGTTTATTTAGAGCTTGGTTATCCCAAATATGATTTGATTAGAGAAAGCGGTGTTTATTACAGGCCAACATCATTCCTAGATCCCTCTACATGAAAGAATTATCTAAAAGTTCCCACTTAATACAGTGAAATCAGGTTTATTCTTTTGTAGTTAATCTCTGTTACAGTAATGCATTGGCTCATATCATACTTCATGAAAGAGTTCCTAATTTTTCACTACAAGTGTGTTTGACGTCACTTTCCCCCCTATATATAGATTTGCAATGTACATCTGTTCTTCCTAGTTGCATAATATAACTGAGTTGGCATTAAGAGAGCTGTAACTCATTTCTGTTGCACAATGAGACATTTTGGAAAATGAAAAGTATTTTCTTTTTTCACTCACCACAGTACATGAGAATAAAACTAGATTAGTTTCTCTCTGTTTTAAAGCAGTTTCTCCAGTGAACATGCAACTTCTAATACCAGCAGTAGGAGTTGGTTATTTTGTTTCTCTGATTCTTCCTTTGTTAATAGCTGTAGTAGTTAAAGGGGAGTTTTTCTTGGTTACTTTTTTTGGAGTAAGAACTCTGGCAGTAGTAATGTCATGGGTATGTTCCAAGTGAAGAGATGAAAATTTTCATGAGGTAAAAGCAACATGCAAAACATTCTACATTTAAATTCAAAACGTTCAAAGCACCAGCAGAATACAAATCTAAGAGGCTCTGTAGTCTTTTCTGAACTTAGATTTTTCATCTTTGCATGGAAAATAGAGTAATTGCTCCAGATTTCAAGGCACACTGTCACCTTTATTTACATATTTCCCCCAAAATGGGGAAAAATTGCAAAACTACGTTAAAAACATATGGTTTTGAGGAATTTTATATGAAAAATCATATTAAAATCATAATATTTATGTATAATTTTCTAAATGTTACACCCAAGTCAGGTAATATTTCTAGTCCTAGCACAAGCAGAAAGGAGAAAAGATTTCTCAATAGCAATGATTCTGTCACATTAATTTCTTACTTTCTTCTTAAGATTTGTCAGTTGCAGTCTTAGGATTCAAGAAATTACAGGGAATGTGAGGAACCAAATCATTTACTTCCCTTTACTGTATTATTTTCTTTACCATAATTATCTATTCTTTGTTCTTCTAAGTGATGTGAATCTAACTAGTTCTATTAACTCACTTTATTCTCCCTAACAGTCCCTGAAATATTAACCAAAGTGCAGTAGCTGCTGTGGTCTAGAATGTTTTTCTTAAATAGGAGTCCACTGATTGTCCATTTTTTTTGTCCTTGTATTTTTAGGTAGCCAGGATAGAGGAATCATTAGTGTAATACATTATGACTCTTATTTCACCTCTAATAAACGGCAAATATAGTCAATAGCAAAATACCATGATGCACATTGGAAACTGTATTTTTTTAGTTAAAAATCTGTAATCAGAGTGCTTTAATTGTACTCAGAGAAATGAATGATGAAGCAGAGCATCAGGCAGGGAAGAAGCAGTCAGGCAGATTTCGAATTCAACCACGCACTTGTGGATGTTTTTTATTTCACTGGGTTTTTTTGTTTGTTTTTTTGTACTGCAGTAAGTAGATTAAGTGACAAATTTTGATCATATTTCACAATGAAAACAAATTTGATTTCACTCATAGTCATAGGTTCATGTCTTATGACAAGATGTAGGTCTTTGGAAGAAGGGTATCACTTGTTTTTTTAAAATCATATTTCATCCAAGGTGAGAACAAGGATAAAAATAGACATGCTAAACAGCATACTTTTATAATACTTATGAATACTGAGGTCATTATATTTAGCAAAACATCCTTTCCTTTACTGTAATTCTAAACTTTGGAATTTCTCAGTGGTTGCAGCATCGTGCCAATAAGTATGAGGTGAAATGTCATAGTAATATATTTTCAGTCTTTTTAGCCATTTTTGCTCTTTTTAAGACAGTTGAGTCTTCAGTGATTTTCCAAGAGTTTTAAAAAACTCTTATGATACGTTTCTTACTAGAATGTGTCAAAATCCTGTGAAAATATTTTGACTATTATTTTTTCTTAATACTATTTTCTATTGGGGATTATAACTAACTACAAAGTGATGATGTCATCCATTCAGGACATTTGAAGTTTATTACATGAGATTAATTTTTATATCACTGTGAAAGTTTCACAAGGTATCTCAACAGTAAATTTTATATACTCTTTAATTTGTTTACCAATTATTATGAAAAGCAGAGTTTCCTGTCCTCTAACTGGTATTGTGCCATTTTTAATTTAAAGCTAGTTTCAAAGTGATTTTGATATGGTAAAACTAAATGTAGCTAAATTATTGCACTGGAAGTAAGAAATACATTTTACATATTTCTTTAGAATAAATCACAATATTGGATGATCATATTTACACAAGTAACTTGCTAAATAATATAGCAAAAATTAGAAAGATTTTATTTTACAGTTTTATGCTTATGTTTATTAACACATAGTTTTATGTTATCTTAATCTACTAAAATAATTGATTTTAATTTTGTTGGACATTAAGAAAGTCATGCTGTATACTGGTGTTTGCCAGTTTTGTAGTTCTGCTTTTATTAAGTGGCAGATGTCTGAAATTTCAGTTCAGAAGTATTATTAAACTTTCCACTGGATTTCTTTTTTATTATTTTCTATTAAAATTTCCACTGCTTTCCACTGGATTTTTTTTATTAGCTTCATCCTCACTACTTACACAATTTGCTCCAAAAATTAATGATATTTAGTATTTTATGTTATACCATTAAACTTGACTTGCAGTTGCTTAATGTATCCACCTTATGTTGTCCATGCTTCTAAGTAAACATTTAACAAAGGCTACTGATCATAAAATAGTATCTGTAACACTGTCATTACTTTTGTCTGCCCTTTTTATTTAAATTCCCATTTTCATGTTGTCTTGGGTGAAGATTGTTTACCGTCTGTTGTCTGTTGAAATTTTTCATCATATAGGCAAAATGCAGGATGGGAATATGGAGAACAGCCAGAACAAAGGTAATCTTCTTTCCTATTAAGCAGGTTGTGGATTTTATGTTTAACATGTAGTTAGATTCTGTTGAAAAACAAAATGAAATTCTGTGGTTTTTGCATACGTGTACAAATGGCCCTATCAAAGACATTGTAATTTATAGAATTTTGATATATCAGATTCTTAGGAAAGAAAGATATCATTGTATAAGGTGCTTTCATGTCACAAAGCTCATTTGAATTCATTTTTGTGTGCAAATTATGTATGGTATGTATCATTAGTGAGTTTCCAACCTTCTCTTTGGTATGTCTTGTTGACTGTTGTTTAATGGTGTTATGAACATTTTTATTTGTACAGAGAAGATAAAATTACAACAAATGGAAGTGTAATGCCTTGGGTTATTTTGCAGTGTAAAAGTTTGCTATAAGGATAAGGAAGATTAAGAATGTTAGGTGTTTCTTATTTACTATGCAATCTCAGGAAGACATGCAAGTAAATATTTTACTTCATCTGAAGCAAAGCTGAACTTTCATTTTTATTAGATAAGAGACACCAGATACCATGACTTCTTTAGGTTATACCAAATAACCTTCTTGGAAGATTCTAAACTTTGCAAAGGTAATGGATCAGAAACAGAACAGGTAAACTCAGTTGTTAGTTGTACAGAAATATTTAACAGTCATACTAAATATGTATGGGTTAAGGTTAGTCCAGTTACATTTGCACATCAAATAAGCATTATTTTCTAAAAATTGTTCATGAATGTCAAACCTGAGCAGATCTGTTTCATCTCATTCTGTTTAATTTACTTTTCTTTCTTTTCTAGACCAAAGAGATATATACACATATATAAACTGTGGAACATCATTGCTTTTAAAAAGCATCTGTTTCTCTTTGGTACTAAATTGAAGTTTCCTTGTATTAGCATTAGCATTCTTTCAAGAAAGGATGCTTTAGCCTTTAAAGTTATGGTTTTGTTTTTTACAGAAGAATGATGATGGTATTGCTGTCTGACTTGAAGGTCAGATCAGGCAATCTGATGGCGAATGCTAAGGAAACTTTTTTTTGAAGTTTGGTATTATTCTAGAATAGTGGTTCACAAATTATGGTCCACTAGTCACTGAGATGGAATTGATATACCAGCAGGTGCATGGATCATCCCTGCAACCACATTGTCTTTAAAATGCTTTAATTAAAAGTTAGATTATAAATCTGTATTGTAGTCTACGGGATAGACCAAAATTTAGAGAATTTATAGTCAGTCAACTTGACAAAATATTTGAGATCTGCTATTCTAGGAAATCCTGCAGTGCTGATGTACTATTACTTGACAAGTGTTTTGGAACACTTTAAGCGATATATGTGTATAATACCAATTATTGTTGGTGGTAAACAAGCAAATCAACCCAGAATTAGTGATTTTCATTGTACTTGATGGTGCATTACATACATATTCCCCTGTGTGAAGGGCATGTGGGTACACTTGTATATTTGTGTCCCTCTGGAACTTCTTTGGGTTGTCACTTGGGCATCTACCTGCTGTGGGAGTACAGGATAATTCTGTGTTAAGTTATATTCGTCAGCTCCAACAATGATTGTTGCTAGTTTAATTCAGTAATTGTCAACACTCTGAGAAAAAGAATGGAAAACAGTTTTGAAGTAACAGCTTTGTTCTGCGTTATTAGCCAAGCAGCAGGATGGGGCTGCTGCCATGGAGATGCAGCCACTGAAGAGTGCTGAGGGAGGAGAAGGAGATGACAAAGACAAGAAGAAATCCAACATGCACAAGAAAGAAAAATCTGTCCTTCAGGGAAAACTGACCAAGCTGGCAGTCCAGATAGGCAAAGCAGGTATGATGAGATAATTGACTGAATAGCAGTATATCATTACTAAGCACCAAGGGCTTTGAACAAATTATTCTTGAAAGAGTAGTGCTTTATTAGTGCAACATTTAGAAATGGGCTGTCATAGTACAGTTCTGAAGATAGTAGGTGGTACTGAAGATCTTTTATCTTCTAAAGTTCAAATTTAACAATTGAGAAACAGAAAGCTTTGGGCAACTTAGATTGTAATGAATATATGAATCAAAATGAAATGTAGCTTAGTTGATATTCCCAAATGCAATAATTACATTATATTAATTTCCTCTTCCCTTAGAACTTCTAAGTACAGAGTTATAGAATGTCTAACATAATCTCAAAATGTCGCTCTCACAATTTTTCCCACTTATGAATTCTGCAATTATTCTGTTTATTATTTCTTGACATCCATGTTTAAACCTTCTATCCAAACGTAATGCATCTGTTGACTATTGTCTCCAATACCATCTGATCTATGCTGTTAAAAGTGGCACTTATCCACCATTGCAGGGAGAAAGTTAAGGTCTTTCAAAACGTTGTCATGTTTGGTAACTATTTTTCTAGTGACATTAAAGAGGTCTCGATCTCCATCCAGATACATGGCTGTGGTCCTACAGCACATTCCTAGCTTAATTCTCTTGAACCACCTTTATCCTTCTTCACCAGTCTGATTTTTATCCCTACCATTCCTTCTAATTCCTTTTTAGTTTATTACACTTCTTTTATTGTAGAATCAAAAAAATGCCACTTCTGTCTTTTTGCCTGAACAGTATATGCCTCAGAATCTACATTTAAATCTCTTTAGTATGCAATTTCATGCTTTGCCCACTTTCATATTCCTCAAGTTTCTCTTGTTTTGTTGCTGGCTGTACAACAGTACACACTGATATGAAACCTCATGATTTCTTGAGATTGTTGAATTCTTAGATTACATATTTTTCTTCATTAAGTACTCCTGCATATCTTCTGTAATTTTCAAGCAATTGTACTTACCTTTCTAACGATGATGTGGCAAGTAATATGAATTAAATTAATAAATTACAATCTCATTTGTCTTATTTTTCCTTCTACATTGGGCAGTCTGTGGAAATGTCTTAAGCTGTTATAAGGATTTGTCTATATAATGTGTTAGTAGATTTTTCTTTATCCTCAGATATTGTGGTGGTTTCCCTGAGTCATCAATATGTACCTGTCAACCTTAAAATCCTTTAATTTACCTTACTGATTGATTGAATTATTGATAACTTCAATCAAGACATGAAATTCACAGTATCTTCCGTTTATTTCATGATCTCATTAGGGAGAAATTAATTTACTGTGAAAAACAGGCTTACATTCTTCATCAGAGCATGTCAAAAAGTAATAATAGCAAGGCAAAGTTGGTTTTTATTTCTCACGTTAATCCAGGAACAAAACTGTGCATGAGAAATGCTCTCATGCCATAGTCTGTATGAGAGCACATTTAGTCCCCAGCCAGGATCTTCTGTGACTTCTGTGAAATATTTATTAGTCTTTCTTATGGAAAACTGTCAGTGTTGTATGCCTTTGAACCTCTCCTTACAAAAATATGCACTATTTGCATATATTCCTTCGAAAAGGAAAATCTTGGAAGAACTAGTATTAATCAAATTTTCAAGAAGACCAATTAAATAACTGTTCAGTGAACAATTCTGCAATATTACCTCATTGTATCCAACTGGACACCCCTGACTGAAATATTTGAGAAAACAGCAAATCACAGGAAGAGACTTCTTTTCTTAAGCCTCTTAAGATAAATGTATTTAAAAAGAGAGATGAGGAACTGATGTTTGAATATGTATAGAATAGTGATGTACTAGACTTGAAAAAGTTAGCTTAAGCAACAGCATAACTCTGAACTGACTGGTAAGATTTAAAGCAGCAGTGAGACAGTGCTTAGAAATTACAGTAGCAGCATCTAGCTGCTCTGTAGAATGCAGTACTTCCCTCTTCACTAGAGTGTATGGCTCTTGTAAACTTACTGTAATAATGTTTTCTGCTGTAAATGTACTACAGTAATTTATTCTATGTTATAAAATGTATCATTATTTGTAATGGTGGTAATGTAAACTCCTATGAAGGTTGAGAAAATAATTTGTATAAAATAAATATAAATTTCTCATTGCATATATTTTTAACTATGTTTCACTTTGTACTAACTGCTCATTTCTGTTTACAGGTTTGGTGATGTCTGCCATCACTGTAATCATTTTGGTACTATATTTTGCCATTGACACCTTTGTGGTGAAAAAGAAACAGTGGTTACCTGAGTGCACTCCTGTCTATGTTCAGTATTTTGTTAAATTCTTCATTATTGGTGTTACCGTACTTGTGGTTGCTGTCCCTGAGGGTCTTCCACTTGCTGTCACTATTTCTTTGGCTTATTCTGTAAAGGTAAGAAACATTCAAATAATTACAGGAGAAAAATACTTTTCTGTCTAGTTTACTAGTGGGTTATTTGTCAGCTTTTATTAGGTTTGACTGAAGTTGGCCTGTAAATTAATGTCATTAAAATGATAATGAGAGTGAATTTTCTTTAAAGTATTACTTTGAATGTACTTCTGACAAAAATGTATCTGTATGCTAACTCAAGTTGCTAAAACTACACAGTGCAGGAATTTCAAACAGAAATCCTTGCTTAGTTTACAAAGTTACCAGGTATTTATTGAACAGGGTTTACTTTGAGAGTAGCGTTGTCTTTTAATATGCGGTTGTCTTCAAACTTGCTTTTGCAATGTAAAAAGTTTTGAAAAGGATTTAAAGTTGTCCAGGATTCTCTTTTTAAAGGAAGTAGAATTCTTAAATGCAATTACAGTTGTTTTTAGCAAAAGTAAATGATTCTGTCATTTACTTTTTTTAGCAAAAGTAAATTCCTCTATCAGGAAATTAAAAAAGATTAAAATTTGTGAATTAATCTATTCTCTTTGTAAGAGTTTTCTCAAATTGCTTAAGTAATTTATTCAGATGAGCCTTATATAAACCCTATAGCAATCCCAGATGAAAATTCTGTAGTCTGTGTCCATTTAGCAGATAAAAAAGATGTGAACATTATGAAGAAATTCCTTGATTTATAGGTAGTCAAATCTTATTAGGAATAAGAAGAGCAGATCTTGGCCACGTGATTTTGCCAGTAAGGAGTGTAACTGCTTTAAAAATATTTTCCCATTCTCCTCGTGCCCTTCACGCAATAAATGCAGCATATCCATCCTGTGTAACTATGTGTGCAGCATCAGTCAGTAATACATCTTTGCCTTCACCTGGTGATACTATGTCCTGTGAGTATAAGATATTGCTCTGGAAGTAAGGGTCAGGTGATTGGGCACACAGGTTTTTAATATTGAAAACATTTTAATAAGGGCAACACATGCTTCCAGGAGGACTGTGCATCTTGTGAAAAATTTACAGTGTGGAATGGTGGTGGATTTTTTTAGTCACTGCCGATTATTTTGGTTTGGGTGGTTTGCAAGGTGTGTAGTCACTCTGTATGCTGCAAAATAACATAGGTATTTGAAGTGGTATTAAATAAAGGCTAAAAAGTTTGACCAGACTTTACTAAGTTAAAATAAATAAATTTGAATAAATCTACAGGATAGCTTCTCAAAAACCATTCATATTCTGTGCATATACCATTTTTTTTTAATTACTAGGTCACCTAATTTATGCTACAAAGTATTCCTGATTGATCTGTAGGTTTAAGAGTTCGACTGAAAAAAAAAAATAGAAAAACAAAAGAAAATACTTTAGATTTCATAGTTTTCTAATATTCGTAAATCATACTGTTTTTAAAATCCAGTTATCTTCAGTATTTCCAGTACTTTAGCTAATCTTTGCTGTTCTACATGTTCCTTAAGATATATATCCATGAAAAAAGAGTGAAACTATTTCATTTGATCAAATTAATTATTTCAGGGATGCTCACTTCTTGACTGTCTGTAAATAGCACTGATTACTGGACACAGAGTTTTGATTGAGCATTACCTGCTAGTGAAGAAGATATACACTTTATTTCTTTGTATGACTGATGTTTAAGATTTGTCAAAGCAAATCTTGAAGTTACATTTTTTGCTTTTTCTCAGAAAATGATGAAGGATAATAATCTGGTCCGCCACTTAGATGCCTGTGAAACTATGGGTAATGCTACAGCCATATGCTCTGACAAAACAGGGACACTAACAACCAACCGGATGACAGTCGTCCAAGCCTATATTGGTGATGTGCACTACAAAGAGATCCCTGACCCCGATTCTGTACCTGCTAAGACCCTTGAATTGCTGGTTAATGCAATTGCCATCAACAGCGCTTACACTACAAAAATTCTGGTGAGTAGGTTTTTTTCTATCAATAAAATGAAACGCGGCAGAAGGAGTCGTAACTTGGTAAAACATTATTAATTCCTTAACATCCTGCTTGAATTGTTAAATGCTGTTGAATTCCTCAAAATGAGAGTAGAGGTTGTAAAAATACTTACGTTGGCTTTTTCTTTGAGCATAGGATTGTACTTGTACATACAAGACTGAGCTAGATTGTCAAAAGTTTTACCACCAACAGACTGGGATGGTCCAGTCTGCATGCGGGTATCTTTACTTACAAAACTTGTTTTCATTGTGGCATCCTATGTGTACAATTATTTTTGTGTGTGTGAGAATCTTAGATTAATTCTTCAGGAAGACAAATGGGATTGGTTTAATTAGTGAAGATCATAGTCCTTTTTCATTACATTTTCAAGTGGATTGCAACCCAAAGTGTCCTATTTACTCATTGAAGGATGACAAAATGGAAAAATCATGGTGGCTTGTACCATTAGAATTTTCTGTATGTGGCTAATAAGTAACTGAAAACTTCTGCAGCTCCAATAGATTTTTTCTTTTATGACTTTGCACAGAGATCAATTCTATGTAAAATTAATAAATGCAACCATTTATTCTCTGGAAATCACAATTGCTCTGGATGCATATCAGGTGATGACTGGAACATATCTGTATAAAATTAGTGGCTATTATTACAGCATCATAAGGTCAAACCTTGAAGTATGGACTGCAGGAGAATACTCCAGTATCAGGGGAGGTGGTTGTTATAGCAAGCTTAAGCTAAAGTTTACAATAAAAAGTATTATTTCTAACCCCTTATTCACTACAATTTATAAACAAATACAGAAGAAAAATACAGAGGGGAGTAAGATAAAGGGTGCAGAATTATTCTCCTAACTGTTAATACTGAACACACACCTGTGTACTCATTCTTAAAGCATATTTAATCAGTGAATATCAGCTCAGACCCAAAGGGTGAATGAGAATATGTCATAACGACTGAATTTTACATATTTTACATATTAGTTATCTAGTTATGCGTACACTGTAAACTGTGCATTGTGTTCAGAGTGATCACATATGGGACCTATATACTCTGCCGAATGGTAAGTGTTTCATCTTGCATTATCTTTTGATTAAGGGGCAACTGAACCATTGATAAGTACAAAAAGAAAACAATACCACTACTTAGAAAACAAGATCTGAAGTTCCCTGAGAAATTAAAAAGAAATTATTTTAACTGAACAGTAGCATAGTTTTATATGATTGTTTTTAATGGATGCACTTTAACAGGTCCACAGTTCTCCTGCAAAGTGAAGTCCTGAAGTCAAAGCAGAATAGAGAGTCCCTAACGATTAAAGAAAGATTGTTTGTTTAATTTCTTACACCAGGCTCAAAAGCCAAAAATCAGATTATGCTATAACTAACAACAGAAAATAGCAGAATTTGTATTTAATGATGCAACAACAAAATATACCATAGTTTATTGCAGCTGTTTGCCAAGGGCAATCATGCTCAATGAAACTGCAGTTGGAAGTCACCAGAATTCCCTTCTTTAATCAGAGGAGAACCATGAGAACATAGCTTTTATCCTTTAACTACAGTTTTAGTTAATATGGTAATGGAAATTGGAAAAACATTTTTACTTGTGGTCTTCTTTGAATCTTTTCATAAGCACTTGTTTCTTGCATTAAAAAATACAGAAAAATCACCATTTGTTTTTATTTGATACAAATGTTAGTACTTATTTTATATGTAACTTCTGTTACTGCTCATAGTGTTCCAAGTTAAAACAGATACTTGCCCAACAAACACACATACAAAAATACGGTAAGAATGGGGAAGGAAATGGTTAAAAAAAATAAAAATTAAATTGAGTGAATGATGTGTCCTAAATTCTATATTATTCCTTCTGTAGTTCCTGCCATTAATAGTAAGCAGCAAATATAACTGGCAGCTCCAGCTGTTGACTTGAATAAGGCTGTGAGAATGATTATTCCTTCATCTGTTGTCAGGAGGGGTTGACTTATATATTCGAAAGCAGATCAGGTTTGGGGAAGAAGTGGCAGTGGAGGGAGCGATGTGAACTCCAGAAAGCAGAATGTCACAATGAGGGCACAGTGTGAGGGAAAAGAGTAAACCTGGAACATGAGAAAAAAAAAGGTGGTTAGACCGTGGTTGGACCACTGCTGCAGGAGAGTTTGCCTATGTGATGTGCTGCACAGTCAGCATGCTCTCCTTTGTGCTGTGTGCCATTCCCTACCTTACTGCATTGCAGTTTCTTCATGCTTTGTCCTGAGAGAGGTTTGTATGAGTATTTTTGGAATTGAAGGATTTCAGTTAATTTTGATGACAGTCTGAGCAGATCGTCCTTTATAATGGTTTTCTTGCCTTGGCTTTCTTTCCTCCGGCAATGCTCAAAAATATATTCCACCTTTATGTAGAGTCAAGATTTCAGTATCTCTAAGACTGAGTCAGGCACAGGAGGAGGAGTGCTCTTTGGCAGCCATTTCATGTGAAGGCAGATCTATGGATTGTTTTATCCTTACGTAACAATCCTGGAAATTAGTAAACAGTAGGAAACATCTATCAGAAACAGAAATATCTGTAACGTAGCACATGTGATGGCACTTCTGCCTCCTGGGCAGCTGGCTTCGCAGCCGACAACTTTGGAGCAAGGGACCTGAACCTTCTTCCTGTGTGTTATGGAGTACACTGGGAATGTATATGTGTCGTTGGCTGCTTTCAGCGTGTTGTCTTGGTAGCAGAAATTTGTCAAAACTGTTTACCCTCTTGTTTCTTAAGAGCTCAGGTGATGGCATTAAAATATTCTCTTGAGCATTTCTCAGTCTCTAGCTAAATGCTGCATTTGATCCATTTAAAATTAAAAGGTTAATGCCAATCTGACTAATGACATGGAAAATAAACAGTATTACTTACACAAAGTTACTTCTCAGATAGCAGTGCCAGCAACTGTCTCTTACAATGTGGTACAAATGCCATGCAGTGGTGATTGGGATTGGGTAAATGAGGAAAGAAAACATGAAGTCTTAAAGGAGTTTAGAACCTTACTGGTGAGTGATGGTAAGTGAAGGGGTGGTTACTTGCTCTATTTAAAGCTCGCTATTTCTAAGAGGAGCATAAAATCCACTTTTCTAGAGTTCCAGCCTTGATCTTGTTGTCTTTTTGGACAACAGAACAATTGCCTAGATGATAAAAACGTTTTTCTAGCACTACCCAATTCTTTCCATTCCATCTGAGTTGTATTTATATACAGTGCACTGTAAATTTATTTCTTAAAATTGATGTGATTCGATGAAAATTAGATCAGAGTTTTAACTTCAGAGGCATAAATTTTATCTTTATTGGTGAAATGTGTTTCTTCATTACGATTTCTATATTTTCTTTTCAGAGTGTTAAACAAATACATAATGCAGGTACGTGTTACAGATGAGGCGATGGAACTTGGCAGGCAAAGTATCCTACTGTATACAAACAAAAAAATCCTTGATATTTTCTTTAAAACCCTTTCTTTGATAAATATTTTATCAGAATAATCTAGACAGGAAAAGAACAACCTGCAGCATGCATATCATTTGCTGTGTAAATAATAATTATTAGAGATAATAGTTCATGCAGTTAATTGTCTCTGCTGTAGGAATTGTAACTAGCAGAAAGTAATGATCTTCACACATCGCTTGCTGTTGAAGTTTTATATGATATGAGGTACAAATATAGTTTTTTTTAGAAAATAAGCTACTGAGTTGATAACTGTGTATAGCAAAGACCAGGGGAATGTGTACAGCACAGGATATGTTATCCCCGTGGTGCGCTTTCTGCAGTCAGGATGCATGAGTGTTGTCCCACAAGCAGAGGACATTTTCTAATAAAGCCTCCTCAGAGTTGTAAGTGGGGCGTTGGAATGGCATCAGCTGCACAGAAAGCTCCTTCACCATTGTCTTTGAGGTGGTTTTACCTAAGCAAAGTGAGATTAGAGAGCAGAGATCAGGAGATCAGAGTAGGGCCAGCCTTTAAATCTGCTGTTGACATTGCTACACTCTGTGGAAGGATGGATTTTTTCATTTCTGGCTGGGTTGACAGAGGTAAGCTGGGTTTCCCCACAGTATGGCTGAAACACTGTATGCAGAGGATGTGACAAACACTCTGATAGAGCTAGTTATTTTTCCTAAGTGCTTCTTATGCAGTAAACTATAGTTTCAAAAGAACCTGGCAATAGACAGACTGTGAGTGCAGACAAGTCTTTTCCTTAGTTCCTTATCTTCTTTTTTATCAAAGGTGAATCTCATGCCTTAATAACACATGCAAATGGGAAAAGATGATGTATGAATAGTCCTACACTGAACAGTGCAGCCTGACATACTAGCTAAAAGTTGATGATACAGTTGAATTAAATTTATTTTCTTTCTTCATACTATAGAAAACAGGAATATATAAAACCTTTTTCATACTGGCCTTGATTGCCTTCACAATTTGATAACTACAGATTCAGTTTTTTCCTGTCAGAATAATTAATCACTGCACAATTATAAGCAAGACTCATGGTCACTTAAAAGCTTTTTGTTACAAGAATGATAGCTGCTTTCTTTCTTTTCTGTTTTTTTTTTCCATTTAATTGTATGAGAATGAGTATATTAGTTTTTTTCAACTTGTTGTGATGAAGGTTTTTCTATTACCTTGCATAGGATTTTCTTTTACATTATTTCTGTTACCTTCATGTTCTTCTCTTCCCCTGTTCCTTCACTGGTGCAGGATGATTCACTTATATGGATGAATGCCAGGTATTTCCAAACATACCTGTCCGTGAAAGCAGGCTTTAGATGTCCCCTTTTCTGCATGGTATTACAAAGTGTTTTCATCTAGATACATAAATACTACTCATAGTTGTCTGGTCATTGTTAGGACCCTGTTAAAAATATTATTTTACTAAAATGAGTTGCACAGTGAATGATTCTAATATGTACTTCTTTTCATGCCCCCCTGAGATAGTCATCACACTTTGGAGCTCATAGTTAACACTGGCTAGAATTCAGAGTTAACGCTTTGTAGGGGATATTATCAGAAAGCAGATTTTCTTGATGGGAGCTTTTGTTTTTATGTGAGTGGACATAAACCACTTACTTCAGGCACATTTGATTCTGTGAAACAGATTACTTTCTCAATCTCTAATCTGTTTTAATGTAGATTTTCCTTATCATCAGGGACAGAAGTGCAATAATTTCACGTGTGATAATACCAGCTTTATAAAAATGGCAGTGGTTTTATAAGCATACAACAATGCATAAAAAGGCTTATTAAAAATGCTGTAAGACAAATCACCACAGTGTTTCATAATGAAATACAGCATTAATTCTCTTCAGTATAGAAGTTACACAGTTATATATTGTGCAGTTTGGGATAGGTTGTCTTTTTATACCCAGAATGTTACATAAAGTCCTTTCTGCAGTCAAGAGTCCAGCAGGTGGAACTCCAAAGGTTTTCAAAAGATTCCATGAGTATTATAATGTATTCAGAACTATATTGTTCTCTAGCATCACTGAAGAAATGATAGATTTATTTGGGCAGACACTTTGCATGGGAAAATTCAGCTTCTCGAAGGAAGTTTTTAAAATGTCAGGAAGTTTTTTGTTTTTTTTTTAAATCCCAACCTATTACTATTTCTAACCTGTCTCAGAGGTAAAGGCAAACGCAGTGAGAGTATGTCTGGCTGCTGGCAATTCTTTAGGAAGGTACTGTGGCACTTAAATCCATCTGTGTGGACGAGTGCTGGGCAGTAGATGCAGCTCATTGTTCATAATACTGGATGAAAGTGTTGAGTGTGTTAAAAAGTTCCACTGCATATTTCTTATATCAGTGTTATTTTTCTGTGGTTTCTACTTCTTATTCAAGTGAGCAGAGAATTAAGTTACTTTAACCTTCCCTTCACTCCACAGAAGAATTTCAATGTTCAGTGATGGCTTGCTAGTTGTGTTTCTAAAACGTGAGAGACAAGTTGTCCTTAGAGAATTTTCTTGTAAGAACAGACAAGATGTTCGAGCTCTCCATCATTCCTTTACCATTTCCTTCTGAATGAACAATCAGATGAAAATTGGCTGCAGTCTCTCTGCCTGCTGTTCTGCCCAGCAAAGGCATCATTCATGGTATCCTGGAGAGGAACTGGCCAGAGGACAGAATCTATAATGTATATCAAACGTTACCCCATCAATCATGCAAAAAAATCCCTCTGAGTAAATATTACATAAGCATTACTATAATGTATTATATACACTTGAATTCATGCATTTGCTTAACCAACAAAAAAAACCAACAAACCTAACTAACCAAAGCCAAATTAAAAATACTTTCAGCTGATACATGCAAGGATAGATTTAAAGATGATGAATGCATTTTGTTTGATAAACAAAATAGCTGTTGCTAGTCTTTTCAGACTTACTTAGAAATGGATGCTTCGAGAACCCTTTTCCTTACTCTGAAAATGAATACTATTGACAGACATCATCTGTAATTATGATAAGCTATAATCAGTAGCTTAAGTCAAGTGAAAAAAACTCCCTTTTATGTGGGGAGATTTGCTTTACAATTAGTAAATGCAGTTCCATAAACTATTGAAATTGTTTATGCTGCAACCAGAAAGTGAGTAGTAAAACTGATTCTTGCTTTGGTTCAGTCTTTCTGAGAGTTCAGTTTTTCTTTCTGAGCTATATTTAAAAGGCAGAAGTAGAAATTTCCAAGTATTGGCAACTTCTGCAAGTTTTGATAAAGACTGCAGGCACAAATCAGCTACCAGTGAACAGTGGTATTTCTGCTTTGAAATTAAAGCTTTTGATGTTTAAATGTAAAGGCCATGCATTTTCTTTTGTTTGATGTGATTATGAAATACTTAGACAGGATGATCCTTATCACAGCTGTCTAGTGAGGGTTTTACAGATAATAATTTAGTTTAAAACAAAGGTTTAATGTCTAGAACACACAATAAGTTTTCCCTCTTCTGACTTAGTAAAAGGCTCAGAGAAGGTTATGCCAGTTCAAAGAAGTATGTATACAGATAACATGGAATAGATGGTGATGCATTTCAGACTATTAAATGATATAACTTTCATTAATTCTTTATTACTTAATTTAAAGGGAGAAGGACTAACATTTTGATAGTGTCATGTTCAGAAACACTGAGTAAGGTTTTCATAGGCAACCTTGGTGAGAGAAAGCCCTGTAATTCTAGGGAAAGAACCATTGATAGATTACTATAGCCTGTATCAAAAACATTCAAAAGATGTTTTCCAAATCGATGATTACTGGTGAGATCATTATTAAACTAAAGAAAATGTCTCTCTCCTTTCTCAAAGCTAAAAAATGAGGTTCTTGTCTTACAACACATCAAAGCATCAGTTGTATTAATACCAGCAAAAGCACAATTTGCCAGTAATTTTTCTAATTTGGAAATAACATTTTTAAATTGCAGACGCTTCCTTGAAATTGAATTCTCACTGTTTGATAAGCTCAACACTATGTAGTTTGTCTCCTGTTTCTGTTTTCTGTGTCTGCAGCCGTTCATACGATTCATGAAACCTGCCTAATGTCAGCACACAGTAAGCCCTCAGCTTAATAGTTCTAAAACAAGGTAGCAGATGCTTGGTTGTCATTATGGAGGTACCAATTACAGTTCTTCAATTAAGTGCAATTTCTCTTTTGCATTTGAAGAAAAATGTTCAAGTTGTTTGTCATTCATTTGAAATTCATTGAAAATATTGCTACTATTTCCTAAATTGTGGAACAAATTATTTGAGAGTTATGAAATCTGTTAATCTATTCTTAATTATGCTGAGTTTTGTCTTAGAAATGGCACATTCCTCACTCAGCTGTGTGCTATAAAGATGTTCTTAATAGGGGAGGAGCATACTCTTGCATCTTTCTTAATAGCTAGCATTATGCGAAACGTTGTACTTAGACTATATTTAAAGTAAATTGGTTGTTAATTAAAGTTAGTTAATAACAATTGTTGTGTTTAATTATTTTGATTATATAGGTTACTTGTCAACAGTTCTTGTGCTTAAACAAAGCAGGAATAGCACTGGTACAGATATAGCAATTGCCACTTCCCCGTGAAGTGACTGCACAAAAGAGCAAGAGTGGAGACTTTAGTGTCTCAGATTTGGAAACTGAATATATTGTTTTCAAAATTTGAGAGTCAAATTTTAATTCAGTTGGATTATTATGGAAGATGTGAAAGATTTTGATCAATAACAGTAGGAAGCCTTTTCATACAGAGAAATGAGATCTGACAATATAATAGATATAGTAAGACTGTTTTGAAGCAAATGTGGAGGAAAAAAACTGTGAGGCTAGAGTATCCTAATCATAGGTGTATCATTATTCAGTAGTGTTATTCATGGTTATTAAGAGTTCGTTTTTTACTCAGTAATGTAATGTACAAATGTGTCTGTGATGGGAGGTTGTGAACAAGATGTAGCCAGGCTCTTCTCAGTGGTTCCCAGTGAAAGAATTAAAAATATGTAATGAAAGAACACAGAAATAGAAAATTTCATTTAAAGATAAGTACACGTACTTTACAGTCAGGACAGTCAGACTTTGGAATGGGAAGCCAAGCGAGTTTTTAGAGACATTCAGAACATCACTGGACACAGCCCTGAGAAACCTGCTGTTGGTGAAGTGTTTTGGAAATGGTAATGGACGAGATGGTCTCTGAGAACAGAGACTAGTACCTTTCTGCCTCAAATATTTTGTATTTCTGTGAAAAAAAAAAAAAGGACTGATATATCAATCTTTTAACTAATGTGAAGAAGAAACATCTTTCATGGTTGCTATAGTATTTCTTGTCTGTAGCCTTTTGTATTCAAGCGAATCAGAAGTAAATTTGTCTTTCAAACTAGAAGGATATTTTAATTATTTGCTATTAAAATTAAGGACAAACTATTAGCTCTTTTGGTATGTTAAAATGGGTAACAGTCAATCAGAGAGGGAGTACAGAGGCTGTCACACCAGCCTTTCAGTCTGTTCTTCATGCATGATTTTGTCTTTCGTAACATTCTCGGGGGAATTTATGGATAGAATCATTTTTTTCTCGTTCCTCTTATGTGAGCTGAAGCAAGCGTGAGTCCGTATTCACTGAGCCACATCACTGCTGCTCTCCTAACTTTGCTGTGCTGATAGGAAATGTCATGCTGCTTGCTGCATTACATAATTACTGCTGGCACCTTTTAATACAATGATTGCACTGCTATTATTTGAGGCAACAAGAGATGTTAAAATATGCAGGTTTTATATCATGTTCTGTTTGAATAATCTGTATCTATCTCAAGTGCTAGAAATGAGAATTACATGAAACCACAGTATTGCATTAATTAAATAAATTGTTTTAGCATTTCAAGCTCTCAGAGAATAGGAAAAAATGTTAAATACTTATGATGCTAATCCGATGCAGGAAGCTATTGTACATATATATTGTTTCTTATTCCCTATACAGTAACGAGTCAAAAAATCCTATAACTAAATTCACTAGAAAGTCAGAACTGATCTGTTAGTTAAATGGTGATTAAATAACAAGGTAGGGTCCTGTGCTGGGGACACTGCCGAATGACATTGCTGTCACTCATCTGAGGAGCCTGCTTCTTGTCAGCTAAAGGGTGCAGCTCACATCTGATGAGTCATAAGGCAGTCTTTTGAACTGCTTCTTTCCTACTTAGTGCAGCTGAGCTCAGCAGTTTGTCCTGGTGAGTAACTATGAGGGATATGGAGGTAATCTCATGGCTTTAAGAATTTGGACTGGCAGAAGGTTTACAGTCCTGTCTTAGGCTTGACAATATCAATACACAGTTTTACTGTAGGACAGGCAGCTAAGTGATGTGATACTGCTGGCTGCATTTAGCAGGTAGTAATTAAGAAGACACAGTGTGTGGCTCAGTGAAAAGTGGACTCTGCTGCCCACTAGTATTAAGTAACACCTTACAACTGCGCAACTGCTATTAAACAATATTGTTTACATATCTAATCTTAGCCATCAGATTTGATCTCTCCTGAGACTACTGAAACACATTTCAAGTGCTTTTGGTTTAGTTTATCTAGATTGTCACCCTTTGCTTCCGGAACATAACACAGTATGTATTAAGAGGTGCACACACATTTTTTTCTCCTAAACCAAATCCCAAATCTGTGTAACATTAGAAGCTTTGAAATGATGACTATGTAATGGAACCAAAAAAACCCAAAAAAGATGTATTTTGGAGCAAAGAGATCAAAATCAGACTTCTAAAGGTATGTAGATGAAATTGGATAGAATTGAAATGTTCTGCTTGAGTTTGACAGGAAGAAAAGGAGGAGAGCTGTGTTGGTTTAATGTATAAGCATTTTAAATCCTAGTGAAGGTATAAATGAGAAATTTTATTTTCTGATGAACAGGCATCATAAATGAATGGAAACACTTACGTTAGTCTAACTTAACCGTTCAAGAAAAAAAGAACTTAAAGGTTTTAAACGTTGGGCTTTAAATCCAGTGAGTGAGACCAGAATGTACATAAGGTTAGCTCAGTCTGTTTCTTCTGATGCCAAAACGGTTATGCAAGCAGCTCAAAGAAGTTAAAAGTTCTTTTTCAATCCCTTTATGCTGACCTCAATTCAAACTGACTTTTTATTTTAACTGAATTTCAGCAGAATTGTACCTTGCAGTGGTGACTACAAATGGCAAATACATTATCAGAAAGCATTCTCTATAATTTAACACGTTGTTTTCAGTGCTCTGTGTACAGCAGAGTCAACTTACCACTCATTCTTGTGAAAAACTACTTAAGATTCCAAACAGTTTGAGGACAGACTGTGGTCTTCCTCATCACTTAAGTTAATTATTCTAGAATTGTCCTCAAGAGGATCTAGGATCAGAATCTGCACAAGATACAAATACCTATGTTTTATTCTAACTTTTTTTTTTTATTTTATTCCAAATAAATTCATAGCATTTTGACAGTATAGAGCTGATGAGAGCTATTTGAAGTGAATTTTATCTTCAGGATGCTGTATGTTTGCTTTTCTATATGAAAAGGTTTTTAAAGAATTCTCATAAAATGTTTGCACTTGGTTAAATTAGTATCGTCCTAGTCATGTGGATATTTAATATGTAATTGTAGTCTGCCCAGAAAGTGGGAAGTCTTGCAGCAAAGAAAGCTAATGGTGTTCTGAGCTACTTTAGGCAAAGTCTTGCCAGCAAGCTGGAGGTGATTCTTTCTCTCTGCTCAGCACTGAGGCATCTGGAGAGCTTTGTCCAGTGTTGGTCTTTGTAGTACAAGAGACATTTTTGCCAGTGAAGAGAGTCTAGTGAAGTGTCATAAAGATGCTGAAGGAACTGGAGAATCTCTCCTATGAGGAAACAGAGAGCTGGGACTTCTCAGCTGGAGGAGTCTCGGGTGCATCTCACTTAATGCCTGTCAATCCCTGAAGGGAGAAAGCAAAGAATATGGAGCCAGGCTCTTGTCAGTGATGCTCAGTCCAGGGCAAGAGGTAATGGGTAGAAACTGGAACTCAGAAGGTTCTCTCTGAACAAGAGAATCTTTTTAATGGGGAGGGTGGCTGAGCTACTGAAACAGGTCACTGAAGGGGGTTGTGGATTCTCCATCGTCAGAGGTATTTAAAGCCAGCTGGACATGGTGATGAGTAAGTGGCTCTAGGGTGGCCCAGTGTGTGAAGGAAGGCTGGACAAGTTGACCTCCGGAGGTCACTTCAAACATCAGCTAGCCTGTGATTCTTTGAATAAAGTACAGAATGGAAATCTTTCACAACTTAATTTTAAAAATGTGTTTTCCTCTGTCTGTTGTGAATATGACTATGTGAATGTCTATTCTGTGTCCAGTAAGGACATAACTAGCAAAGTTAGTTTATTATTTTCATAAAATTGGTACATTTATCATCATCTTTGTTCTAGAACAGAAAAGCATAACCTGAAACAAAAGAAGACTTCATATAATAAATGAAACCCTAATACTTTGATTTTGAAAGACTAGACGGACCTACTTGCCTGACATCCAAATGGCAATGAGAATATGAAGTTTAGTAGGCTTTATGGTAAAAAACAAAGCCTTCTAATTTCTTAGTATGTTTTTAAAAGATGACAAACTTTTATAAGATGTTCTCCATTTTATCTTTCTTTTTTCCTGTTAACCCATTTTTACTAGTGATTTTCTATTGAAATAATTTTGAAAATTTCTTTTTAAATCCAGATTCAGTACTAAGTCAATACTAGCTTTTGAGGTTGGTATACTTTGACTTAGAGATCTGTTCTGATTATTTTAACAAATTTTTAAATGTCTGCCTGATGTTTGTTTTACATGTAAGTACATACTTAAAATTGAAATACTATTCTTACATAAATAATGTAAAGACTTGGAAGAAACATTTGAAATTATACAATGGTTAGTGGTAACTATTTATTGGAGCATTGGATCAATGTATTTCCAATAGAGCTGAACTCAGGAAAACCAATGCATTCAGAAGTTTTATTTTGCAAATCACATTTTAAAGGCTTTCTCTCATATGGTGCAGAAGCATTTTCATTCTCTGAGTCAATGAATTGATTCCTAGTTAATAATTCAAAAGTAACCACTTTGCAGCCTTTAATTGTGTTCCAGGTGCCATGAACTGCAGGTTTCAGCAAATAATACATTTAGATATAGCACGGTATGAAGTCTTAACAGCCAGCAGCTTCTGCAAAGGATTGTCAGGAACAGTCTTCAAGGAAACTAGTTTTGGCATATAGATTTTCAGCTGAAACAGTACAGGGAAGGAAGTGCTACTTGCCAGCTCTCGTCACCATATGTTTTATTTTAATGTAATGTAGAAAGAGTATGGAGACAGCAGCTGCTCTAGAGGGAGGTGGTCACTTGTTAGCAGATTTTGAAACCTGTCTGAAATGTCTGTTCATTTTCTTTTCACTGGTATTTTTTTCCCCTTGCTTACTTACGTATTAGCATTCAAAAGATGATCAATAAAAGAAGTCTATCTTTAGACCACTGTGAGTTGAGGAAAGTGTGATCTACTCCATGATCAAACAAAAAAAAATTTTAGCAGGACTGTAGTTTTATATACTGAGGAATGTAGGTTAACTTTTATTTTCTCAGTATCCATTCACAGCTGCTTATGATGAAATCATCTGTATAAATTAACTATTTTTTGTACAGTTCTGTTTTTGTGTTGGAAAGAAATCTATATGTATTTAATTGATTTCCAGCGTGGATTTCCTAGTAACTTGATGATGTTCACATTTATGTCATTATCAAGATTCACTGCATTCAGTGGCAGAAAAAATTCAACATTAATGGGGATTTAGAGCTAAAATAGAAAGAGTTTGATGTAACATATGTAGAGGAATTGTCCAGTCCTAGCATTGCTACCCAAGCAGTGAAGTTGATTAAATCCACTACTTTGAATAACCTGAAGATCCTAGCAGGTTTCGAGAACTGTATGCCTGCAATGTTACGAAAATTAACCTAATTTCTTCAAATGAAATAGTATTTGAAAGGTAATTTGTTGATTCCTACCTGAAATTTTTATATCTACTGAATTTAGCAATCCTTTGAAATTCATGTAACTGTATTGGGTTTTAAGGCAGGGATTCTGCCAAGTGAATTTGAGAATCCAAAAGGAAGTTGCATCAGACTGCAATGGGATTATAGCAGGGTGTCTTTTATATTGTATAATAAAACTAATGTACCATGGTAGCATATTTTTAAGTGTGTTTTACACTGACCATGGGGTGTAATGCTAAAATGTCATAGTAATACAAATCTGACCGATACGGATGAGATGATGGTTCATATAGAATCTGTCAGTGTTACAATTGTTTCTGAAAGAATAAATTTATTGGGATCAGATTTTTATTTTTAACTATTGTTCTGTATTGTTTGCATTAGATACAACTCAAATACAATTAGATATTTCACAAGTAGACTGGAGTTAAAAGTTTATGGTGAGAACATAGATATAATTCTGAATATAGTCATGCAGCTCTTATTCTGCAAAATGTGAGGCATGTGTTTAAGTCACACTGAAACTGATAGCTTAGTCTTATCAAATGCAAAAGTTTGCAGTGGTGTGATACTTTGCAAATTAAAATTGTGAAAGAACTTTTTTCTTTTCATAGCTTAAGTAAACACCTTTCTAATTCTATTGAGTAGAAGAAATTTAAAATCATCAGCAGTCTAGAGCTCACAAATGAGTCCCTTAAGTCTATCTGGAATCTTGATAACAAAGGAAGTTTTTATTTGGGGATATTTACACCTCTAAGAAAGTTCTGTGTGAAATATGTTTGTTTGTTTAATGGGAGAGTACAGTCTTCCTCATACTTGTAAGTACTCAAAAACATAGAGTTACAGAATTATTAACCTACTCCTTTTTTTTTTTCTTAACATACAAATCACTTACTGTCTGAAGCAGCTCACTAACGTATCTTGATTCTAAGTGTTTTTAAGAGTAGAATTATTGTTCAGTAGGTTGTTGGAAATGCTATTTTCATGGACATTTATGATTAGATGTAGCTTTAATTTCCAGGAAGAACTGTCTGCTAGAAGAAAGGATAGCTCTTTAATTCACCATTAGAATCAACAAAAGTCATCAAAACAATTTTAAATCTAAACAGCAAACACTCTATTTGTGATAAATAAGAATTGATTATATTGTTCCTAAAGAAAGTTATTAAATTTTTAATGATATGCCATCAGAATCTCTTCAACTGTCCATGGCTGACTTAGAAGGAAAGAAATGCAAACGTAGGTATTTGGGTAGTTTTTAGAAATTGGAAGGGACATGACTGTACACTTAAAATTTAGATTTTTAAACTGTACACTGTAACTTTGTTATTAATTGGGCAGAAAACGTTATGAACAGCTAATTTATAGAAATTAATATCTACTATTTTCTTCTTTCAGCCACCAGAAAAAGAAGGTGGCCTGCCTCGCCAGGTAGGCAATAAGACAGAATGTGGTCTCTTGGGGTTTGTCCTAGATCTGAAGCAGGATTATGAACCTGTTCGGAACCTCATCCCTGAAGAGAAACTTTATAAAGTTTACACGTTCAACTCTGTGAGAAAGTCAATGAGTACCGTCATTAAAATGCCAGATGGTAGTTTCCGAATGTACAGCAAAGGAGCTTCTGAAATTGTTCTGAAGAAGTAAGTTCAATGGATTTCTTGTTGTGTTTTTCCAGAATCTTAATGATGCAAAACATTCTGGCGCTAATAAGATATAGCTGGCAATTCTGGTATTTGTAATATGCTAATTACAGTAGAAAAATGACACACTTCAGCATAAAGCTGTTCCTGTTCTCCTCGATCCCCACCTCCAACCTGCAAAATTATTTGAAATATTTTTCTTACCAATGGCTAACATGAAATTTTAATCTTTTGATGTATTCTTCATCTACATCAATACTTTCTTGCAGATCATAAACACATTTGAAAAATAAGGATGTTTCAATTTCTTAGCAAGTTCTCAGCTCATTAATAACATGGATTTTGGGGAAGTAATGGATGAAATGGTCTTAGTGTCTCCATAAGAACTTACAGACAAATTCTTCCTGACAGTATTTCAGTAGTGAGTCCTTTTTGTTTAATCCAGAAATTTGCACATAAAGAAAGATGTTGATTGAAAAGAGCTGATACATGGAAGTACTTTTCAGTAGTCATGCAAATATACAATAAACAATAACCCTTTTTTTTTTTTTTAATTTAAATAAAATAGATGTTCCAGGATCCTTAATGCAGCTGGTGAACCTCGTGTCTTCAGACCACGTGACCGAGATGAAATGGTGAAGAAAGTGATTGAACCAATGGCCTGTGATGGATTGAGAACTATCTGTGTTGCGTTCCGAGACTTCAACAGCAGCCCAGAACCTGACTGGGACAATGAAAATGACATTTTATCTGATCTGACTTGCATTTGTGTTGTTGGCATTGAAGATCCAGTAAGGCCAGAGGTAAATTAAATTCTTACATTATGAAGTATTCCTTAGAGAATGAAACATGAATTGATTTCCAGTTTTCTTGTGGCTTTCATCAGTTTTTTCTTATTTTATTGCGCTCTATCGAAAAAGATGGCAGCGAACTTTGAAAACAAGCTTTAGTTAATTAAGAAAAATAATTAATTTGATAAAACTTCAGTTTAAATTTAGCAATACAGGTCTTTGTGAGCTAGAGGAATGAAATTATTTAAATATCTCTCATGGAGGAGTATACAGAAGAACTATCGGCATAAGTTTTATTGTGCTCCCAATGTGGTGAGGTGCAAGTGGAAAAAAATAGGTGTAGTGATTTTAATAGCCGTGATTGTAATTGCAGTGCAATATTTTCCACAGTTAATACGTGTAGTCTTGGAGATTTGTGTTTTACTAAAACATCTGCCACTTTATGAATTGTCTTAAGAGTGTAACTTATAACTATTCAGGAAAACTTGAAAGTATTATCTTTGGACAAGGAAAAGCTTTATCATGGACACACTGTAGATTTCATCAGTACTATTCTTAAATGGCTACAAAGATGGGCCTAAAGTTTAAATTCATGTAAACTGAGAAAATCGGTATGTGCACAGTAGAAGTAGGTGAAAATTATTCTATATCTGTATTTAATGAGACTTAACCTACTACTACACTTGTGAGTTATATTAGTACAGTAATACAAAAGGCACGTGGAGGTAAAAACTTCGTTTCTGACCAATGTGTATGGTCCTTGATAGTTAATCCTTGATAGTTAATCTCCAGTAGAGAATCAGTTCAATCATGGCATATTGAGCCCCATATGACAGCCCCAAAGTTTAAAGTGCAGAGCGTAAAACGCAGCCACTTGCAGTATCTTCTTTTGATTTTTTTATTCACTGACTCAACTATGAAGCATGTGGCCATGGCACGCAGCTGTGCAGTATGATGTGAGAGCATCAGTCCCAACACCTACTGCAGGTGAGAGGGCGTGATTAAATGCTCTCCCATTTTGCTCCAGGAAAATCATTCTTTGAGATGGTGTGGTTATTTCAGTAGATGATTAATGACTGTGGGTTTGCTCTGGAATAAGGTCATTGAATGATTACTCATAATTCCCTATACAAAAAGGGGGTGTTCTGATTCTGCATAAAGTATGTTGGTTCCAGTTCTGGTCTTTTTTACTGTTGTCGTGGTGTTTTTTTCTTTAATAATGTCTAAATCTTTGTGTTTGATCCACTGAGAAATGGTGGCAATGTTAGACATGCAAGCAAAATTATTTCCCTGAGTCATTTTTAAATTAGGCCTTTATACACTTTTGAGTGCTGTAACTTTAGAAAATAAATGAAGGTAACTAGCATGATATAATTACACCTACAGGCACTAATTGCATTACTGCACTATGAATGATAATGGATATACTTGGCTTTTTTTTGGTATTGAGAAATGTATCATATCAAGTAAGTCTTAATTAGGCAAAAACAATGATAAAATCTTTACCTCTGCAGTCATCAGATAAACAGCATTCACTTTAGCTGTCATCAGATGGTCTCTTGCTGCTAATCCATCTGTCCCAACACTTGACATTGCATCATGAAAAATATTTAAAAATAATCTTAAAATATTCTGTGTGCATGGATTCCACTCTATGCTTTAGCTAATGTGCATATAAACTCAGAAAGTTTTCAAACTGTCAGTGAACAGTGGAACAATGAACCCCTCACCTCCGAAACTGATAAATGGTTTGTGTTGTTCCAAAATAGTTTGATTATGTATAACAGACGGAGGTAATGGGTAGCAAAAGAATTAGCAGTTACTTTTTAAAATAGATGCAAACTATCCTTTCGTGTGGTTACTATGAACGTACTTTATGAGAAAGCTGCTCTCGTTTCATAGGCAATTATTTCTTAGGAGTTTGTGGTAAAAATGAATAGCGTTCATACAAACAGGGAGGTAAGTCTAAAGTATTTAAAGGATCAAAGAAGATCAAGGTAGTAAAACATTTTATTTCTAGAAAATTATCTGAATAATGTATTGAATTTCTTGTAGATGAATGTGAAAAATATGTACTGACACTTCTTTTTTTTCATTGCAAGAAATATGATAAAGTGTTTATCATTTTAGAATTTTACCATTTGTTGGACAAATCTGTAGTTGTTTTGGGGGACTTTGTTTTGTGGGGATATTCATTATTCCTCCTTATTCCTTTTGAATGTTTTATAATGTTAATGATCCAAAAAACTCCAGGACAGCATAAAAACATGAATTTCAGAAAATTGTACGATACATCTGACTTAGAGGGAATTATTTATCACTCAAATTACCATTTTAGCTGTGAATAGTAAGATATTGAACCGTAATAAATGACATTGTTTTGCTGGAATTAACTCCACCTATTAAATAGCGACGCCATTGGAGTTTATGAATTATCAAAGTGTTTTCTGAAGGGGAAAAAGCATAAAAAGGAGAACTACTGTTACTATTTCTGTTTTATGGATATTCTCAGGATTCATGGATATCAGGATATATTCTGTCAGAAATGGCAGATTAAGTAATTCCAGTAAAGCAGTCTATTGTTACTATCCTGAAAGCCTTCAGTGTCCCTTAAATTACATTAATGTTTTAACTAAGAAAGGCTTGATTTTTTGTTTTATTTTTTTTAACTTAAGATTATTTGCCATATGCACTCTGGGTCTGTTCTAATATTCATGTTTGGCATACCCATAGAGTCAGTGTTGCCATGCTAGCATGAGGTAAGAGTACTGCACCTGTTCTGATTATAGTGCAGGGTCTTTCTTGCCATTGCATTTCCTTCCACGCATTAGAAGATGATGAATTATTCAACAATGGTATCCAGCTACTGACAAGCTTTAACTGGAGTGTAACCACTGGACACCTATGAATTTTGCATACTTTGGTTACTTAGGTTGATGAAATTCAGGCTCTAGCTGATTCATTGTTAGCAGTGACTTGTATCGAGGACTGGACTGTCTGCTTGCTATTTAGCTGCTTTTTTGCATTTTTTTTCCTTTGATAAATCTACAGTAAAAGAACCAACAGAATGATGCCTTGTGCCTACAGAGTTTCTTCTGTTTGTCAGCCTTTATTGGCTATAATGAGTCTGTACTGATTAATACCAGTTTGTCAAGGTACACTTCCAATCTGTTACTTCTAGACATTGAATATAAATAGCTATGAAATTTCACGTATTTGTCACCTGATTTTGATAGGTGTTTGTTCACTAGATAACCTTTGCATGCGTACATTAAAAAGTTTTCTTTGCAGAACAAAAATTTAAAAATTTGAATTATGTACCTAAATTCTGCAAACGGATGGAAAATATCTGCTTCCACAGCCCACTCTATCTGCCAAGACTCTTCATTAAAAAATATGAACAATATTTTAGGCATAATTACTGTATACAGTGGAAGTCAGATACCACCCACCAGCTGTCCAAAAGTGAGAGAAGTAGGAGCTAGAATTATTTCCCTAGCTATATGTGAGTTTGAGGTGTATTTGAAACTAGGTTGTCCTCCCATGACCTTGGTTAACAGGACCGGTGCTTTATGTGAATATTTCTGTTTTTCTGTTTGTACTGTAATTTATTTTTCTCCTTCATGGTTCATATACTGTGCTGGATTTGGAGGCAGTCATCTAAATCTGTCATGACCCTATATGCATGACGGTCACCCCAGTTAAGTGGATATTAAGGGTACTCCAACTTGGCAAATGGGATGTATTAAAGATTATTATTGTGGCAACTGGGTAAATCAGAAGTCATTTGCTTAAGTAATAAATTTTACTTGGATGTATCTGTCCCACAGAATTCTCTATTATAATGCAAAACGGCTTCAGGTGGTTCAAATAATTTTTCCATGATGCAAGTCATGGGAAGAATTTTTACTGATAGTAGGAGATGAGGGAATGGGAAGATAAACCTCTGACCCTTAATTTTACTCTTGCTTCTGTCATCTGTGTGGAAAGTCATTTTGCAGATTTCCAGGGGTGTAGTCCAAGGATTAAGAAGTTTTCACAATAGTGAGAAAAGTATTGGTCTGTTCCTCAATTAGTTGTTCAGTGAGAAATTTTGGAAAATAGATGCCACTTAACTGCCTCGTTTATTAAAGAGGAATGAACAGAACTGACAGGATGTGCCATTATTTCCTGTGTATGTGCATTTGTCTAAGTTGATTTAGAAGTGTTGGAGACATTTCTGATGTAGTGATTTAAGTGAATAGCACTATTTTTTTTTCCTGAGGAAAAAATATTTTAATAGAGATGCAGAAACATGGTGTGAAAACTGTACTCACTGATTAGAATAATCCTTATTTACAGCATGGTTTTAAGGGTATATAATATTTGTTTTAAATGTGGCATTCAGTCCAAAATGTATAGCCTTTCTGGCCCCATGAACTCATTAGAAGTAGAGTATTTGCCACGCTGGATAAGAATGGTGGTTGTCAATCAAAGGCAATTTGCTGCCCCCAGCAGTGTCCATTGTAGCTATAGGGAAACTGAAAATGCCTAGCAAAGCACAAAATTAGTAGTTGTAAATGGTGGCTCCTTTTCCTGATAATTTCTGCAGTAATAGACAAGGTTAATCCAGTCTAATTAGTGATGAGTTCTTCAGTGTTATGATAGAGGTCATAATCAGTAAATTGCAGTAAACTTAAACACTTGACTATAGGAAGACTTTGGTACTGTAGTCAGTAATATTCATTTTGATGCTCTTTCTTAAATTGAGAAGGTTTGTTGTTGTCTTATTTTTATTTTTAATTGTTAATGGTTATTTTAAATTGAAAATTCTTTTCATTGCATATTTCCATTAAAAAAACCTTATTATTTTTAAATAAATTGATATCAAGTGCACAGCTTTTATGTTAATCACACATACCCTGTTATACACTGAATTCTCTCATTGATATGTATTCTATGTTACAATAGAAGTTAGTTTCATGAAGAAAACTGAGTGAAATCATTCTTTGTTTTTAAATTTTTGAAATAAATGATTCATGAAAAATTGAAGTCATTTATATCCATAATTCCACCTGATGATATGCATAAATTACAGTAATAATGCTGAATTATAAAAACCTGATCTTATTGAGAGTAAATTTGGATCAGAAGTTAAATTGAAGTTATATTATTTTTCTGTAAAAAGTAACTGTATTCTCAGTATATGTTTTCATGTGTATTGAATATTTTAGGCTCTGCATATTGCACCTTAGTGCTAAAAAAAAAGAAAAAAAGAAAAGCTACAGAATGCTCCTGTTCATACTAAAATCAAGAGATCTTTAGGCAGCTGATCTGAAAACTGTTCTGGTTCGAACATTTGACTTGTATTTCTGTTTCATATCAGGACATGTTCTTTCCCTGTTATATTACTTTTGTAGGTCCCAGAAGCCATAAGAAAGTGCCAGCGCGCTGGAATTACGGTCCGCATGGTCACTGGAGACAATATCAACACAGCACGTGCCATTGCCATAAAATGTGGAATCATTCATCCAGGAGAAGACTTTCTTTGCCTTGAAGGGAAGGAGTTTAACAGAAGGATCCGAAATGAGAAGGGAGAGGTAATTCATATGCAAAATCCATACATATTAAGAATATGTCATAACAATAGTGAGAATACTGAATTGCTTCTTATCCTGTGCTGATGTGTACCCTGTTTCAATAAAGACTACTTGGAGAGACTGGTACTTCTTTCTAGCAGTATTCTTTTGCAATTTAAAAGACTTTTAAAAATCCCATCTTTACTTTTTATAATGCAGAACCACTCTGTTATGTGCTGGACTTATTCAGCATTTTTTAGAACCATAGCACTAGCCTTCAAGAAACTCAGAACTAAGCATAGGAAAAACAGGCTTATAAACTAAGAGGAGAAGGAAGTCAGCTGTACAGGTTTAAGTCTCATGAAAATGCTGAAAACCAGATATTCTCACTTTTAACACTGTGTAATTCATGTACTACTACTTTCACTCGCTAACAATTTGAATAATTTAGTATGTTCTTCAAATTTTTAATTCCATATATAAAAGACTTAGACTATTGAAGCCAGCTTTAAAAAAGTGAACTCTATGCTGTGTCTTAGTGTACATCTGAGCGCAGTCATTTACTCCTTACATTGTCTGGAGAAATCTGGGGAGCATAAGGGTATGCTGCAGGTTTGCCCTAGTTGCTATATACAGAGAAAATTCTGCCATGATTACTGACAAAATGAAGAACTTAGATTATAATGAAGAATAAAACAACACATTTTTAGCTGTGAACATGTTTGATCAACTTTAAGTAACTGTGTAGTATCCTACATGGTCACATTTCTGAGTGGTACTATCTGTGAAGAGCATAAGAAAGGCAGATAAGATACAGTGACAAAATTGACCTGTGTTAATCAATAAAGGACTTCTGATAGTACATAAAAGGACTTTTTTTGTCCTGCTGCCATTGATGTCTGTTGTAATTTTTTTGTGCTTTCGGAGAATAGATACAGATCTTACCAAAATGAATCCTCTTCTGCTCGGACACGAGTATATTTTGCATTTTTCAAACAGTTATGTTGTTGTTTGTGTTATTGTTTTCCAGATTGAGCAAGAGCGGATTGACAAAATCTGGCCAAAGCTTCGAGTACTTGCTCGGTCATCTCCCACAGACAAACACACTTTGGTAAAAGGTGAGTGAAGACCACCTTCCAATGTGAGCATGTCATGCCAAGGTTACTGAAGAAGGCTCAACACGTCTTTTACACTGTAAAAATTTTACTGTTGAACTGAATCTGAGTTATCTTTAACTACACATCACTGCTGTATTCATAATGCAAGAAAAATCTCTTGGTACATAAGTCCCTTATGCTTATATTCTACCTAAACTTTGAAATGGAAAATGCTGGCTAGAAAAATATTGTTGAAAAATGAGCAGTTTTTCTTATAAATACAGGGAAGGGTTGATTTGATTCTCTTTGAAAATGCTTCTTTATTAAAAAACAAAAACAGCAACAACCTAGGAACAAGTTCATTTAGAGTAAATCAACAGTCACTCAGTTTTTGTGCTTCTCAGTTTTTGCACAGTTATTTTTAAATAGTGTTCAAATATGAAAACGTTTCTTATTACAATAATAGCTTTCTGAATTCTCATCAGTAGGTGTAAACTGAGTGATGATATCTATTTCTTCCTACTTGTGTGATCTGCATAGGCTTCCTTTAAACTTCTGTCTGTATTTTTAGTAGAATCTGCTTTTGTCCTATGAAAACTGTACCATAGAATCCATACTGTATCACCACGCCATTTGCAGGTGGATGCTCCTTTAAAAGAGGAATTTATTTGCAGCATTCTTTATGAAACTTTTTTTAAATCTCATGCTTTGTGCTGGCATGACATTTTATTCTCTTGATCTTTAATCTCACAATCAAAAGCTTAGTAAGTCAGAAAATTTCTGATCAGGAATAGCATCATTTCTGGACACAAAAAGATTTTTCAGCTGTCCTGACTGCTTAAATAATTCATGTTTAGGTAGAAAATCATTTCTAGCTCTCTCCTTTTGATATGCCAAAATTGTCTTGATCTGACTCAATATGTGACTGATTACAGAAGTTCTTGCTCTGGATGTAATTTTTTTTAATGCTTAAATGCTCCCTTAAGAATTTAAAGATTGGATCAGTTGGGCTCTGAGGTTGGGACCACTGTATGTGAAGAACTCAAGAAGCAAAGTTCATTCAGGAGTACCAGGATAAATGTCAGCTCTGGTAGAGCACAGGAGATGAGGCAGCTGGAAACAGACAGCTGTTACTCACCCTCTTAACACATTGTTGAGACCAGTGGTCTCCAAAGTGGGGTGCACGTGTCTCAGGGATAGTGTAGGACAACCTCTGGGGTGTAGGAAGAAAATATTTCTTTTATCATTTATAAATAAAAACTCATTTTTGAAATAAAGTTCATTTCATCTCTATCTTATCATTTTCAGTTTATATTTTGTGTATTTTTTAATGTGTCTAACATATTAGCATAGTAGTTAGTGTATGAGCACATTTTATAAATAATATACATATTTTGGGGCCATTTGCTCCAGTTTTTACTGATAGTTGTGCACAATCAAAAGTTTGGAGATGGTTAGTTTGGGCAACATAATGACTAGGTCTACATTTCAGAATTCAAACAGCACAAAGTTAGCTGCCCTACTGCATGCAATATATTGTCTTATAGCTCTTGTTGGTCGTGACTTGTAAAGCCTATTATGGTTTTATTTGTTCCAGAAACATACAGCAATTTATGTTTCATTGAGTTGATTAAAAAAGTCCCCTGGAAGAACTTATTTGAATCATGCAGGATTTTCCCTTAAGAGGAAAGCAGAACCTTTGCCAAAGAAAATGAAATCAATGAAAGCTAAAGAAAAATAAGCAACAAATTATTGATATTCTTTAGTATATGTTCTTTGATGATCCAAAATATATTTACTAGTACTGAAACCTTATACAATGAGTACTGTTAATGTTGCTAAGGTGTGACAAGATCAAATTATAAAGCAATTAAATATCTAACAAAGTTCAAGAACAAGTCTATGGAAATCATGATGGAATTTTTTGGATGCTAATACTCTGAGGGCCATTAAAAGTTACAAGAAACTATTTAAATGTTCTCTAGTTTTGGGCTTCTTGTTAAAATGTTATGTTTTTCTCAGATACTTGAGGGATCAAGAGAATTTTCTTTTCTTTGATGTGTTCTAGCTGCTTTAGGGTAAAAACACATATCACAAAATAAACTTTTTTTGTATTTAATTTTTAATGACATAGGACTGCTGGAGGGAATTTTTTTTCCTCTGTAACACAGTGCAGTCCCACCCAGCGAAAAGATCATTTTCTTTTACATTTTTATTTTTACTATTGCTAAGGGAGTAGAGAAACACATGGTTCAGCATTTAAGGCTGGGGAGAGAGTGTTCTCTCAAATATTTATGTATTTGAAGTAGAGGTGGACTGAAAAAAAATGTCAAAGTGATTTAGCATCACAAAGTGTTTCAGAGAAACAAAAACATTTCTCTTAGATGTTTCAATCCAAATGAAATGCATTTTCTTATGGAATTTGTGTATGATTTCATATCATTTACCCTATTTCAAAATATAAAAATAGAAATGCCTGTCATTGGTATTTATGTGTTGCTATATTATTACTGAAATAGCTCAATATTGTCATATTAATTTTTGAAACAAGAAAAAGAAGCAGATTATTACTGATGGAAACGACACCCGCATCATAGATACAGAGGATGAAATAAATACAGCTTATAAGTTAAAGAAGTTGTGATTTCCAATATGTTTAAATTTGGTTGGAATTATTTTTCCATGATAGATAATAAAACCAGCTGTTCTCTTTTCTTGTAAGGCTGTTTGATTAAAAAGCAGAAAGAGAACTTTAAAGAAAAAAATGATTTTTTTAAATTATTACCCTTAGTTAATAAAATATTCTAAATATTATTGCATGTGACAATATTATTATACTGCTGACCTCAATACTACAGACATGCTATGACATTAAGTAATTTTTTTAAAAACAAACAGAAAAACTGCATCACTTGAAGTTCTCAACTTCATGATTCAGTCAGAAGGCTGATATAAAGGTACATACTCAGAACAAAAATCCATGCATTTGTGCCATATTTTTTTCTGATATTCTACTGTCGTGAACAATGATATTCACTTAACAATTAGCAATTCTGTCTGCAGTGTTATTTTAAATGCTTTCACATTAACCTTTAAAGTTCTGTTTGTGCAAGTAAGTGAATTAAGTGAATTTAAATTTTCTCTTTCAGACAGATTTTCTAAATCCTTGTTAGATGAACGTGAGGCTTGAGAAAGTTAGGAAATATGAAACAATAATCTCAACAGCATAAGCATATGAAAATACATTACTGCATCTGTCATTCTTTGGCTTGTCAAATATAAATATACTTAAGTGTATGGGATGATCAATTAATTTTCCTGCATCAGTAACACCTGAACACGTGTACATCTTGAATGCTCTCCAGCTGTGTATGCAGTGCTGGTATCTTTTATAGCACATTTATACCTACAGTGATCCTCTTGGCTATACATGGTTGTTTTAAAAAACAGAAATATGATATTTTCCCTCCTCAGAAACAAGTTGCTTTCTCTGGCAAATGGATGTCTTAAAGAAGCTCAGTGTCTGCTTCTCAAATTCCTGCAGCATCAGTAGAATCAGTACGTGGAAGAGACTGTCATGTTATTCTCTAGGTATATTCCGGTGGATGCTGAACTAATTTTGGCAGAGAATATTGTGTCCCAACAACTTAAGATGAAAGCACAGATCAGTGAATAGCTGTTTTGGGAGAAAGCTTTGCCAATTTTTATGAATTCCCCTGATATACCTTGTAAAGGTGTTTGATTAAAATACTGTATGCAAGCATTTAACTGGAGTACAGCAGTTCATTTTGTACAATTTACCTGACTTTAGGCATGAGAAGTTAATACTGATGTTTATTTTTGGCCATTATGAGTGAGTGGAAATGGGCATTCTGTGACTGGCAATCTGTCAGGTCATACCCTTATTTAGACTTATCACTGATCACTGATCACTAAAGCAAACGTTCTACATGGCTCAAGACTGCAGAAGGGCAGTCCTTCCCTGGCATCCTTCTTTTATGTCTTTACAGCTTTTGTAAAATCTCTATTAGGATATTACTTGATACTGAAGAAAACACTTGAGTTGAAACTGTTGAAATATATCACAACTATTAAAAAATTAAAAATGACATCAAAAGAAAGGAAAAAAAAAAGAGTGCAACAGTGATGTGAGGAAGAAAGGAGGAGAAACAGATTTAAAATAATATTGAGAAGTCAAGGAGCATGGCTATAGCTGTGAGTAGCTATGGTAAATCTTCTGAATCCCAAATAATTGCTACTGCTTCATTCTAGAAATTTGTCTGATGTACAAAGGAGAAGTTCTTAGAAGACCTCTCTTTGAATGAATAGCACTATATACTTTTGTCCCATATATTGACATAGTTCTGATGATACTGTGTCACTGAGATGGTTACCATCAGCATCCTACCCACCATCTCCAAGAACATTTTATCTCTGTCTTTCCGTGACTGTTGATTATACAGTTCTGTGTTCTGGAGAGTGTTTGGCTCATCCCAGCTGCACAGTTTGCTTTTATGGATAAAAATGGGCAGCTGAGTAGTGTAATCATTGACATTTGGCCACAGCTTATATCCATTAGGAAGTCATTTCCTCAAAGCCCTTCAGCTTCATGAAGGCTGTGCTCTCATTTGGAATCTAATTGTGAGAAGATGAACTCTACCTGTTTGGAGCAGTTAACAGCATGAAGTGTCAGGGTTTTAATGAATTTCTTTAGAAGCTTAAACTATTAATTTAAAATCAAACAGCATATCAATGGCAAGAAGGAAGGACAGGATAAATATTTTTAACAGTAGTGGCAGCTGTTACTCCTGTTTGTTTATTAATACCAAAAGCAAGTCACCCCAACAAACTGAAAGCTGTCATTATAAGATCTTATCAGAATAATATGTCATTTATTTGAGTTCATAGTGCCAATAGGAAGTGAATGCTCTTTTTGGTTTTTTTTTTGGATTTTCATAAGACAGAAAAATACAGAACACTTAATGCTTCCATACTGCATTGCAATCTTCTGTGTGCCTGATAAGGCTTAACTTCACCAGAAGATTGCTATTGCTGTGTAATCTGCAATTTCCTATTTCTGGATGGTTCGCTGATATGGGAATTATTTTTTCTCCAGAACAGTTGAAAGGTTTTCACACTGGTAGGTTTTGATAATTGTTTTTAGAGTATATGGTATGGCTTTGTGCAAAATTTTTAGCAAAAAAAATGTTGTTGTTTTTCCCCCTATGTTACCTACACAGAAATCCCGTATTCCTAATCTGTTGACAAATGGATTCTAACACAGAAATAAAAGCATGTGCAGATAATTATTTACATCCTCTTAAAATGCAGAGCTGCTTCTGTGACTGAGGAAGTATGTAATCTTTCTGAATAAGTAGAAAATAGTTTTGTTTGTGGTAGTTAGGTGAAAACTGATTCACAGCTGCTTTAGTATTTTCAATTTGAAATTATTTGTCAAAAGGAAAGTGGAAATTATTTTGACTGTTTATTAGAATGTTTAGCTTCAGAATTCAGAGAATTATTTTATATTTTCTCATATCATTGTCAGAGTCAAACATTTCTCTGTTAAAATGCTCATTTGGTTCCAGCTTGATAAAATTCACTGATTTCTGATTGCCAGAAGGCATCTCAGTGAAACAGACAATATTGTTAAGAGCCAGTTTAGGAAAACTTTCAACATGAACTTAAATCTTTAGCAAAAAAGTTCCACTGATGTTTAATCAGGAAGATGGGCTGAAATGGATTTACTGTGATACATAACTATAATAGAAACCTTCCAGAAGAAGATAATGAGCTGACCATATATGCTTTCATGTCTCTGCAAATTTTGTTGTTGTTCTGATGGTTGTGGATCAGATGTTTTCATAAAAATTGTAATAAGGATGTTGAATATAATATCGATCACGTGCCTTTCATCATTATTTTCCCTTGAAATCAACTATTAATCTCTGTAAGATTTATGTAGCATCATGAAGTTTATGATACACAGATGCTGCTTAGAAATATCAGGGAAGTTTTATCTTGCTAACTATTATATATATATGTATGTATGTATGCATACACAAATGCGTATGTATTTTACAGGTATTATTGACAGCACACAGGTGGAGCAGAGGCAGGTTGTAGCTGTGACTGGTGATGGAACCAATGATGGACCAGCACTTAAGAAAGCTGATGTTGGCTTTGCAATGGTATAATCTTGAGTTTATTTATTGATGTTTGTGTCATTATAAATCTGCTGTTAAGTTTTTCATTATTGAAGTGTTGAGAAAGATACTAAATGAAGCAATATATTGGAGAGGGTGGGTTACATTCCTGCAGAATCCTTCAATTTCCTATAATAGATTAATAGGACTTGCTTGTTTTCATGCTTTATCAATATTTTGCATATTAACTATGTAGAATCCAGTCCCTCTACAGAAAAATGAACTCAGTGTTCTTCCTGAAAGTGCAGTTCGAATTTGCTTTGCTAAAATCTAGTCCTACATATAAAGATGTCTTCCCAACATATTCTGAGCATATATTAATATAGATTTTATATTAATATATGTAATTATATTTTTATCATTTCTGTTCATTAATAGGATTAATATTCATTAATATCATTAATAGGATATCCTCAGTGATTAAAAAAATGCTGCACAAGAAAAACTCAAAAGTTAGCTAGTCAATAAGCTGATAATACACAGCATTCAGGAGTGTCATCATAGGAATTCCACTACTTTGTATCAATGCCCTTTTCTGCTTCCTTTTTCACTTTCAAAAATAAGTTCAGTTAGCTGACATTTTAGGAAGTATGAAGCACAGAATATACTCAGCAGTCCCTGTTACAGTGTAGGGTAACTCTATGCAAGCATGACTTTGAGTATGTAGAGATTTGTGTTTTGTCTTTGTACTTCCTGGTAATTTTATTCCCAATTTTTCCAGGGTATTGCTGGAACAGATGTTGCAAAGGAGGCCTCAGATATCATCCTAACAGATGACAATTTCAGTAGCATTGTGAAGGCTGTAATGTGGGGACGTAATGTGTATGATAGTATCTCCAAATTCCTGCAGTTCCAGCTCACTGTTAACATTGTGGCTGTGATAGTGGCTTTCACTGGAGCATGCATTACCCAGGTAAGGATAACTTCAGCATTCCTAAAAGCATGAGGCCAAATCCTTTTAAGCTACATCTTTTCTTAACTGAAGATGATATACATTTAATTCTTACTTTGTTCAATGCAAAGCATTCTTTCTGAAGTTCTTCTGAAAATTAATATATTTTGAGTCAAATTGATAAATGTTAAATAGCTGTTGACAAAAGGAAGTGAGAAAATCCATCTTATGTTGGAAGTAAACGGCTTTGTTTTTGGTTACATATTATTGTTGTGAATGAGTCTGTGGTGATAGGGCAGAAACTGTCAAGGTTTGGAAGAGGAGGCTATGTGACTTTGCTTTTCCTTTCAGAATACTTAAGTAATATGTATTTAATGACAGATTATAAAAGCAAGATTATTATTTTCAAGGATAGCAGTACACAGAAGTAATCCCAGCAAGGGAGCATTTTGAATGATAATTATTTTGTAGCTTTCAGGCAAGTCTTTTTAATTTTAGGTGCAAATAATAATAATGCAATTAAAAGATGCCTACAATTAGAATTTGATCTCTTTTTCTCCCTCTACAATAATGTCTTATCGCAGTCCTGCTGCACAGGTCTTTCATGGCTGCTTCAGAAAAGCATGCCATGTTTTTTCCTACAAATTACTACTTCTTGATTATTTTTTTTCTTTTACATGTCAAGAAAATTGGAGGTATTTAGAGCATTGTGAAGGTTTGTCCTCCATTAGAAAATAGGAAACCAGGAGTTTTTTAATGCTATGACTCCCCCAAATGTAAATGAATGCGTATTCAGATGCTGCAGACAGATACTATTAAAAAAGGCTTCTTCTGGTTGAGATGCACTGATGCTTCTCTGTATTGTACATCATGCAGCCACACATAACCTGTTTCAGCTGGTAAATTGCACCTCATGCACACCTGAACAGAACAATGAATAAGTTATTAGCTCTGCTCTGGGGTAAACTTACACTGCAATCATGGAATTAATTCTTGAAACCAGAAACTCATGTACCTTTGTAAAACCATGAGGTCAAACTTCTCCTAAGCCTTAGCAGACATTTACAGACCTTATCTGTGCTGCATATGAGCAGACTGCCAGTTCCCAACTTCTGCTGGCACCACACAGCATCTGGATGGATGCAACTGTTGTCATTTTTCTCCTCTGAACTAATTGATTATAAGAGAAATCAGAAATTGTTTTTTGAAGCAAGCAGAAGTGATTCTAATGAAATAAATATTTTTACTCTATACAAAAGAAGCACTGAAACCTCCATTCATTGGTTTTCTCAGAAATAAAAAATTGCAAGGTGCTAAGTGCAAGTATCCTACCATGCTGCCTCCATGTCTTGATGATGCCTTCTTGTCACAACTGAGCCTGTGCTATAGGGATAAAATTGCTGATACTGAGGCCGAAGTCTGAAACTTCATTTTCCCATAGAAAATGCGTACAAGAATATTGCGAAAATGTTTAGCTATAAAGTGTTTTTTGCTGCTAACAGAAATTACATGAAAAGTAACAAAGATGTGGAAGGTAAATCCTCCCAGATTTCATCAATTGTACTAAATAATATACATAATGTGCTAATACCAACATGGTAAGAGTACCAGAATTGAACTGAGGGGACTGATTCCTTTCGAGCCCTTTTTTTATAGGCATTAAGTCACTGCCAACACACGCTTATGTAAGGTGATTTTTTTTTGTTAGTGTCCAGTGATTTTTCATTGCTTTCTGAAAGCACTGGTAGAAATTAATTCTAATTCTTAAATAAGAAAAATTCTATTCCATTCTCGAAGAGGGAAATATTTTTGAATCAATACGAAGAGTATTTTAAATTGAGTATTTGTGTAGCGTATGTTCAATGCAAGCATGTTATTCTTTCTATTTCCAGAGCTTTTTCTTCCTTCAAATCATTCTATCAGCTTCCAAAAGGATTTGGATCAGGCCAAATGTGTTTGTATTAACTCAGTGGTCTGTAAGACCATCACTGAGACTGTTAAGTTCACAGTTTCTGTTGATCGTTTTTTCTAGTTGCAGCTCCTAGATTTTGTGTATTTCTACACAAAGAGATTCTTACGTAATTCGTTAATTTGGCAGTAAAAATGTAAATTCAAAGGAAGATATCTGAAAGGAGCTAAAATCGAAACTAGGAAAAAGGCAGCAGTTATTTCCACTGTGGTTCTGTTTACACTGAACTGGCTGACTGCTGATAATCTCAAGCAGCTCTCATTTCAGTCTCATTCAACAAGGATCTTGCCTTACGAATGAACATTATTATGTTAGGCTTTGACTCTAAGATTCTAGGCAGTGAAAGGGCATTATGTTTGTTTGGCTCGTAAGCTCTACTATAAATTACACTTGGGAACATACTGCACTCTCTTGTTGCTATGAAAATAGCTCTAGCACAGAATGCATGAAGGTACTGAAAAATCACGGGTAAAATAGGCTAGATGTGCATGGATAGAAGCCTGCAAAACTGTACACAGGCATTAAATTATTATTTTTACTCAATCGTTCTTAATAAACAGAGTTGAAATCCAGTGTTTCCAGTAAGCAACGCAGCTTTCTACGATTTTCAAAATGAATGTAGACTGAATTTTACTTTGCTTTCAGGTAGTCAGTTTGGCTTTGTTTGACACAGAGAATAGAATTTTACTTTAGTCCATGACTAACACTCAGGTTAATGAGTATTACCCAGGCTTCCCTTTTGTTGGTTTTATCAAATTTAGAATGAGAAAATTTCTATTTAGATAGTAATGTTTATTTCATGTTTCTTAAGTGTCCCCCCTCTTCAAAAATTTTCTCTGTAGTTCAGAAACAGCACACGGAGATACTGAGATGTATTAAGCTTCTTTTATGCTTACTTTGACTTTTCTATTTGCACTAAAAGGAAGTGCAAAGATAATAAGATCTTTGGAGTGCAATGGAGAGGCAAGCAGAAAAGTCTCAAGCACGGACTGAGGAGTAGTTTAGTAGTTTTAAGTAGTTTTAAGAATCCAAGGCATTATTTTTCTCATATACCTAAATGAAACCAATGAATTTACCAAGTTATACTTCAGGGAACTACAGATTAGCTTTTAATTCTTTTAATGCCAAACAAACATGTTTTTAATTTATTTATCTACCCAATTCCTGCTTCAGCAAGGTGCTACTGGCAGAGACTACCTACCATATTTCTTCTCTGTGCTCCTTTGTTGATGCAGTAGTTTAATTCATATATACAACATTTATATGCTAGTCAATGTAATTCCAATTTTACAGAGGAATTATAAAGGACCAGGCTATTGAACAATTTATTATGCAGGCTAAGTAGGACTACTGGTAATGGTCATTTGTTATGCTACGTCATCAGTCCCAACATGAAGTTACGTAACGACAGAAATCACGTCCTAAATGACTGCTGCCAAAGTGATGCTGCTCCTTAGAGTGATGTAGTTTAGACTGTGCCCTGCATCAGCTTACAGCAGCTTAATCTACAAGAGTCCTGTTAACATGAAATTTTGTGTTGTGGTTCTGTGAATGCTTTGATATGTAGGTCATACAAGAAAACCCAACTTCACAAAGTCTCTGATTAGAAGGTGAATCAAGATCACTCAGTCTGTGGCTGCCTAGGTGTCCATTGTGTACCCAGCACAGAGCAATGGTCAGTGCAGTTTCCATGGCACAGAACAGCTCGGAAGGATTAATTCACCTAATCTTTCAAGTAATCTAATTAATTTACCTATTGCTTCCTTCTCTGTGTATAATCCAGTGTGTGCGTTTTAAGTGGTTAGGGCATGGCCATCCTGAACATGTAGTTTTTCTTCCAGTTTAGCAATCGATTTATTTTTCCAGTGGATTAATGAACTACCAACTCTTATAATCTGACTTCATTCTCGGGTTAAATCTGACTGCAGAACCTTTGATTCATTCAGTGAGGGTTCTTTTTGGAACTCTGCCTACCAATTGTGAATGTTGTACTTTAAATGAGTCATTATTACACATCTCTGAGCATCACATAGATTTCCATCTGAAATTTCATGCTGTTTCCAGTCCCCAACATTCACAATATCAAGCAAATATTTAGGCTATTATATTTGTAACTGTTAGAAAAAAATCACTATGTACAATATAAGATTTTAGATTGTAGTTCAGAAAAATGGAAACATTTTTTACAGAAAGTATTAAGCTAACAAATTTACATCTCTGCAGAATTTTATCCCCACTTCCAACTATTGAGGCAATGTAATTATTCCAAAAGGTTGCATTTAAGAAAGATAGAACAAAGACCATGTTTTAACATTTTGTATTCAAGTTATTATTCTCGTACTAAAGAAAGACTTATTTTTTTAAAAGACATTAGGAACTGAAAACAGTGACTCTATAGGACATTATGTTTGGAAGATTAAATGTTAATTAAAAAGCACTGCAGCATTGAACTACTGCATGAATCACCTACTGTTTTTATGGACCTTATTAAAAAAGGGGAATGATGTATATTTGCATGTGTAAGACAGCAATTTATATGGTTTACTGCAGAACTGTATTTGACAAATCCTAAAGTAATGCTATTGGAAAAATCTTAAAAGGCATGGCATGAAGTATTTACACTCTAGGTATTTTAATCTTTTTGGAAGGCACAGAAGCAATGGTCACCTCATTCAGTTATCAGACAGAATGAGCTAGCAGTGCAAGCAAGGGTTTGTTTTATTTTTACATTTATGTACATAAACTACCAGAAATACTTATTTTTATGAATGGATACATGTGTTCTGTGACAAGTAGAAATAAAGGGGCAAGGGTAAAAATACTTTTTTGTTCCCATACAACTTGTCATCTAAATCAAAAGTAACAAGCTCTAACATTTGAGAGACTCTGCGTGTCACAAAACATTTATAGTTTATTTCCAGCCTTTTGTGATTTGTACTTCTAAGTGTTTCCAAGATGAAGTGTAACATCATTGATTTAAGGGACGTTTTCCTTTTACCTCTAGGCCAATACTAACCTATTCCAAGGTCAAGTGGAAAGGAATTTGACAAATAAGTCATGATTTTGGGAGGTTTGCAGTTTGAACAGCTTTCATCCCATTAGTTTTCAGAAAGCAAATGAAGAATTCATTGCTAGCCAGTCAGTGAGTAAAATGCAGCAAAAAGGGCATTAGTTTTGCCTTCCACTTTTGCAGCATAAGTGAATAAAATCTGTAATGAAAGACTAGGCTCCTTAGCTGATACGTATTTTCCTTAGTTTCCACCAACTAATCAGAAATCAGGTAGAGCTGCAGTGGAAATTTCATTCCACCTCCTGCCCAGACTAATGTGTATTTAATGTTTTGGCTTCAGCTTAGAATGAGCTTTCACACTTGACTGAACAGTGCAGCACTGCTTATAATAGATAATTATTAGAGGCACTATAGCCACCCAAGGTGATTGGCAGTGTGAAATGGTGAGAACGTGTTGTTGCCAAAACTGATGACTGCCAATTACAGTTGTGTGATCTAGAGACTGAAAGAATCTGAGTTTTTGTTGTGCTAGAAATGTGTCAGGCTCTGATAGACATCTGATCATTTGACTCTTATTTATTAAGCATTACAGACAAATTCAGTTTCTACTGACATAGATGCCAGCACACAAAGTAGCAAATTCAGCTTCTGTAACGCCTCAATGTAGGGAATGTTTCCTGAGAAAAGTCACTAACTAGAACAGCAAAAATATGACAGTTCTTCAGGAGAAAATGTTTTCCCTTTTCTCCGCATACTGGCTAGGGTCTATGAGCCCTGGCATCTGGCAGCTTTTGCTACACTTGCAGGTGAACCAGTATGAATTAAAATAAATGGAGTCTCATAATTTTTGTAAAGTTTGTTCTAAAAGTGGTTTTAGCTTTTAGCTGTTTAGATACAGATGTTTCCTCTTTCTGCAGCTGCATGTCAAATGAATGAACTGAATCTCCAGATAAGCCCAGTTAATGCAACCCATGACCAAGAGGGCAAGAATCTATTAATGCTAATCTTCCTCCCATCCTTAGAGTACTCAACCTGTAAGACTAAAAGGGCAGGTTGCTATTTTCCATCCCTATGAATACGCCAAAAAAGAATGTTTGGGTTTTTTTTAATGTATTTAATTTTAGTATTTAATTGTAAGACTATTAAAAATGTTTTTCAAGAGGAAATAATACCTTAACTCAGGAGACAGTTGGAATATAAACCACATCCACAACAGACCTGACCATTTTCCTCATGTGTTCTTGGGATACTGAATTGATATTTGCACTCATACTTTAATCATATTTCATTAATAAGGAATCACAGAATCATAGAATCACCAAGGTTGGAAAAGACCTCCATGATCATCTAGTTCAGATGTCCACCTCTCACCAGTATTTCCCCATTGAACCCTGTCCCTTAGTACAGCATGTCAACATTTCTTGAGCACCTCCAGGGATGGTGACTCCACCACCTCCCTGGGCAGTGCGTTACAGCGCCTGACCACTCTTTCTGACATCCGACCTGAATCTTCCCCGGTGCTACTTGATGCCCTTCCCTCTAGTCCTATCACTGGTTACATGGGAGAAGAGGCCAAGCTCAACTCACCACAACCTCCCTTCAGGCAGTTATAGAGAGCAGTAAGGTCTCCCCGAGCCTCCTCTTTTCTAAACTGAACAATCCCAGCTCATAAGACTTGTGCTCCAGGCCCTTCACCAGCTTTGTTGCCATTCTCTGGACACGTTACAGGGCCATCATAGAATCATAGGGGTTGGAAGGGGCCTCAAGAGACCATCGAGTCCAAACCCCCTGCCAAAGCAGGTTCCCTACACCAAGTAAATCTGATGTCATTCTTGTTGTGAGGGGAATATTTAACTCTTTGAGGAAAAGGGCAGAGTTCATAAAGCTTTTTTTCTAGAATTTGATTTATTTTATTTGCTGCTTCATTCATTTCTTTGTTTCAGTACTCTGTGATGGTAAAGTGCTCATAAAAATAGTGATCTTCAGACTTTAAAACTGTATACTAACTCCCTTCCACTATAAAATTTGTCATACTGATATCTTACTACTTTGGGGGTTCCATTTCCATGTAAAGGTTCTATTTGAAAGAGAATGCATGTCCTACTAATGCTACCTATTTTATATTCTGTTTAAAGGCATAGGAAGTTGTTACAGAAACAAAAACAAGCAAGCAAAAAAACCCAAAAGCAACAGACTTAATTTTTCCTGATAGGACTCTTGAAGCAATTGCAATGATCTATCCTTACAGCTGATCAAATGAATTAAAAATCAATTCTATGTAATAGCCATCTACAATTTCTTATCAGACCAGTGTTATTTATTTACTTTTTTTTTTTTTAAACCTAAGGTAAAATCCTTTATAATAAGACCTTAGATGCTTTCTATCTTGAATTAAATGAGGAAAGAGCTCCTTCTAGTGGCTGGTGATCTGTTTCAGGAACTAGATGCTTTATTCTGACAAGTAGAAATGCTTTTTTCTTTCTAGTTCTGTATTTTCTAATGTGCAATCCAGTTATTCCATAGATTATTCAGGATTTCTTTTTGAAAAAGGAAAAGAAAAATGAGTTTCTGATTATTTTTTTAAGTTCAAATATCAGATGTTTTCATCAAATATGTTTTTAAAAGGTCTTATTTATGTACATCATCAAATGTCATAGCCATTGTTTCATCATTTTTTAATAATTTCAAGCCAATGCCAAAATTGGGTACTTTTTTTGTACAGGTGTGAGACGCAAGTAATGAGCCATTACTTTTTAAATTGCTTCAGTATTTTTCTTCCAGGGAAGAAAGCTATACTCGTGTTATGCAGTTACATAAACTCAGTTATAATTTAAAGCATGTACAAACAGCATTATGAAATGTATTATAAATTATTAATGTTATACTTTATAAAAATTGTGTCATTGTAAATATTGTTGATTGAAATAACTGGAGAGAAATAATTTCTTTTTACTCTTATCACTGTTTCCTATGATTCTGATCTTGTCTGGGCAATGAAAGTCATAGTAAGGTGAACCAAAGGTCCAAGTATTTCAGTATCTTGTCTTCAGTGCTTCTTGCAGTTGCACAGGAGGAAATGACATCACAGTAAATGACCTGACAACAATTATTTTTCAAGGAAATAAGTAACTTTATATTTTTTCTCCACAGGACTCCCCTCTAAAAGCTGTACAGATGCTGTGGGTCAATCTAATTATGGACACTTTTGCCTCACTTGCTTTGGCCACTGAACCTCCAACAGAAGCTCTATTGCTAAGAAAGCCATATGGCAGGAATAAACCTCTTATATCCCGTACCATGATGAAGAACATTCTGGGTCACGCTGTCTACCAGCTTACTCTAATATTTACACTTCTTTTTGTTGGTAAGTTAGGCTTGTTGCATGGTTTAGAGGCATCTAGATCATGTCGTCTGGTGTCAGAAGGCTTTAAATATAACCACTCAGTGGACATATACATGGTTATACAGCTAACAGGGTTGCACTGTGTAAGGAGATTAGGATCAGGAGAAACAGTAGAGCCCAAAAGAGAGATTAGTCACTTCTCCATGTTGAGACGGCTTTTTTTGCCTACTAACAAAGTGTAGATTTGAGAGAATTTCATTATAAAATGTAACATTGAAGGTTACATTTTAATCAGAGTATCTAGTCTGCTCCTCCTACATTGAGATTTCATTTTGAAACTTGTTATCTTCAGAGGACACCTACAAGAACAAGTCCAACAACAACAACAAAGCAACAAAAATCAAGACCCATTTTACCAGAGCCTTGAGAAGCTGTAATCAGGGAACAGAACGTAGTCAAGAAATAAGCTGATCTTAGGTCTTATAGATAAGCCAGTAACCAGTATTAGGTGATAAAAATAACGGTCCTTTAATTTGAAAACGGATATTAAAAGGGAAAAAAAAACAAAACCAAAAACAGCTAATTTCTTATTTTCATCCTGGACTCCTATTCAAGCATTGCTGGAAATTGATGATTTTTTATGCTTTGTATAAAAAAACTTCTCTTACACAGAGAAGTGTAGGGGCTAATAACAGATCACTATTGCTCCGCAACAATGAGTGAAATTGCCCAAAGGGCTGATAAGTGTATCAATTGGACATTTTGTCCTTGACAGGATGTCACTGCTGTTAAATTGCATGTGCTGTCTTTCAGATCATTTTTTTTCTCATTATATACAGACTTTTCATGTAAGCTGTAATTTTAAATTTATGGTCCTGAAAATGTTAAAAGAGTTTTTCTTTCTTTGAAATTTGTTTTGAAAGCCTTGCTCCATCTTGCCCAAAATTGACAGTTTATGTCACCTCAAAGGAGGTAATGGTGATGGTCTGTCTACAATAGAGATATTTAAATCAACGTGCCACGTTTTGAAGAGAGAGGCTTCCTAATATTATGAAAAACTTACAGTGGATTTTGAGGACATCTTGTGAGTCTAAGAAAATTGTAACTTACAGACTGTATGAGACAGGCATAGAAAGTCTTTGTAATTCATTTGATTCCAATCTTGGAACAACAACAACAACAACAAGTCTGTTAACTCATCTTTTTGGTGAGTTTTATCCATTAGAATACTTTATACAGAACCTCAATGAAAAGAAAACCAGGCTTTTCTCCCCCTATCCTAATTTTTTTGTGTTTCTCTGGTAAACCCATAGCTAATTTTCACAGAAGCCTAGCAAGTGCAGCCGTTTTCTTTCTGAGCTCCGAGAGGGTCATTTTTCTACTGAGATGTTCTAATTTCAGTGCTTCAATAAATAGATTGCAAATTAATAAGTACCATTTCTATTTTGATTGACTGCATTGTTTTTGTAGCAGCATCCTCTGCTATGCCATTTAAGTGACAGTGCAATAAGTAATTTAACGATAGCTACTCTCTCAAGAAATTATTTGTATGTTTGTGTGTATATTGAATGAAAACAAATAGATTTAATGACGTTTTCTGTGCATATAAGATAAAATATTAAAAGGTTTGCTGTCATTAATTTTTCTTTTATATTTATTAAGGAGAGTATTTTCCAATACTTAGTAACCTCCTTGGAGATTTATAATCTGCTTAAAAATCTCTACTCTCTCAGAGTCCAACTTTTGTGGCCTCATATTGAGTAACTGATATATTTTTGATATAATAATCTACTTTCCATCAAAAGGTTATAAGCCAAATTCTTGCTTTGGAACCCTGCTCATTATTCCCAGTGACTTCAACATGAACTGCTCAAATATCCCAAGGCAAAAAAACTCACTGTCAGCTCAGCTGATGGAATTATGACGTCAAGGGGAAACCTTAAGAAACCTTTTCTTCCTACTTCTGAAATTCTGACTATAGTGCTAGTGGCATAGCAGAAAATGTTAATGTTTTTATTTGCTTTTATTAATACAGCACTTGTTATGAAAGTGAGTTATAGTGTGATAACCTTTACTCTTATTTTATTATTTATTATTTCATATGAACATCTAATTCTTACTTCACGTGAACAACTTGTTCAATAACTGTGTGTTGTCTGTAAACTTATTCAATATGAAATGGGGTCCACGAGGTATTTTTTCAAATCTTATCTCTATTTTACTATTACTCATAATGGTCTGTGTCCTGCCTCTTTATTGGTCAGATCTAAAAGTGAAAATCAAGTTATCAAAATAAAGAACAATGCCTGATGTTCTGGTTTCAGAACAGATTTAGCAGAACGGTAATAATCAAATCTGTTTAAAATCAAGAATGCCTGTGTTTTTATCATTAATATCCATGAGTTATGGCAAATGTATTAGCAAATAGGTTAAAAACTGTTGAAGAGTGATTGCTTCTAATTATGGTAGAGAAATTGTAAAAATACTGACAATGGGTCTTCAGTGCTCACTACATCAGAAGGATATCTACTTGTTAGAGGAAAAACACTACTGAAAACTATGTGAGCAGGTGTACTGAGTTCTTAGAGAAAAGTTAGCATTGGGAAAGCTTTCTGCTCAAGAACTTTAGATGTCTTTTGCTTTCTGGAGTACAGAATTTTGCCTGTAGATAGTAAGGTCAGAAAGACAACAGGTAAAAGTTAAGCAAAGCAGGCGACTAGCTAAAGGAAACAAAGGAAATAAGAATTTTTGTTTGATGTATTCTAGTGGAAACCTTTACTTTTCTCTTATACCTAGGTGAGAAAATGTTTAAAATTGACAGTGGGAGGAATGCACCACTCCACTCTCCTCCTTCAGAACACTACACCATTATCTTCAACACTTTTGTCATGATGCAGCTTTTCAATGAAATCAACGCACGCAAAATCCATGGAGAGAGAAATGTCTTTGATGGCATCTTCAGAAATCCTATTTTTTGCACTATTGTACTGGGTACATTTGCTATTCAGGTAATGACTTGGTCAAGAATTAGTAGCTATTCAAAAGAAATTTAGGTGACCCTTTTTTATATGCCTGTTTAATATAAAAGATGTAGGAGGCACAGTAATTATAAAACCACCTGGATTCGTGTACTTTCTTAATACATTTGTCAATAATGGAAAATGTTATGTTGTCATACTAATACAGCATGAATATTGATCATTATCACCAGATCAAAACTTAAATTAATCTGAAGATATAACAGTAGCCACCGTGGTTTGTTAACTTTTTTGAAGGTATTTTTGAAGATATAAAATATGATCCTAACTGAGAGCAACAAAGTATTTTACATTAATTCACTACATAAATAAAAAAACAAACTGTAATTCTGTAGTTTTAATCCATTCTTCTAAAGTTAAATGTCATTGGCAAATGCTATTCTCATAGCACTACTCCTTGACAGTAATTCTTCATGTCCATCTCATAGGTTTGTTGGCCCAATCATATGTAAACATAATTACAGAAATATACACTTCTTCTCAACATTTGGAAATTTTCTTTCATAAGACCTAATTTTTCATTCTCCTTAGTCTCCATCCATTCACTACCCTCTATCCTGTACTTGACACGATTTGACATGTTTCAGACCTCAGAGTTGCTGCATTGAACTATTTATATGTTGATGATAGCACTCAGTTCTGCAGTGGCATCCTGGAAAGCATCAGTATTGGGACCTTTCTCATGAAAGGAATAAGGAGAAGGATAGAGTAATTTCAATCTGGGCCGCAGTAGTTTGAAAACAGAAAGGGAACCAGTCAGTAAACTAAATGTGGAAGGAAGAAAGGACACCATTGTATGGTGGTAGAGTTTGATAGTGATGGTCTTTAACAGTGAGCTCAAAAACATGGATTTACTAATCTCTGAGCCACAATGCATCTGGAGAGGCCTGACAAATTCACAGGCATCTTTACATTATTTGTAATGGGAAATGCTTGGAATGTTTTCCTAGTTCTAGTCATTACTGTACTCAATTTTATCTGGCTGATGAAAAAATGCTATCTAGCTACCAGCCACATTTCAGTTACTAATTTTACTCATCCCTCCCTGATTTTCTAGCAGCTCAAGTATTTCAAGCACAGCTCACAACAATAGATTAGCAACCTGACAGTGAATTAAAAAGTAAATTGTGGTTTAAGACTTCAGGCTGTGAATCTTACTTGCTTTTCAGTCTTAAAGTCAGGTAATTTTCCTCGGCATGATAAAAGGTTACTCTTTCTATTGTTTGTTCTCTTCTGGAAATATAACTTTGTTGTTTGCTGAATTAATGTCAGAATAGTAGTTACTATTTTGTCTCTGTGTTGTTATATCTGACTGTGTGGGCCAATCATTTTGTTCTAAAGAGAAGCTGATTAACTCCAGCAACTTGGTCTATTTAGATGTATATGGGAGGTTGCAGAATTGTTTTTATTTCATGCTTAAAACTTATTATATTCCATATGTATTTATTTGTTTAGACAAATTATTAAATATTTTTGAAGTACAAACAGCAACGAAGTATTTTACGCTGATTTACTATTCCTTTTTGTACTTTCTGCTGACTAGAGGCTCATTGGCTTTATTTTAACTTTGAGTGCAGCAGTTCCACTAACTGTCCTCATCCAAAACCTCTCTGAAGAAAATCAACAGCATTGGCAAAATGTTAAGAGGAAAAAAATGGAGTCTACTACAACATAGCATCCAAAGAATTAGAAAATTATTCTGAAAGCACTTTAGCACCTTGAGAAATAAAGGGATAATTATCACTCCTCTCCTTAGAAAAGCAGTAGTTTGCTTTTATATTATAATCCTTTTTTTTCTGCTTTCAGAGTAAAATAATAAGATTTTTGTATTGAAGGAAGATGGTTTAGAATATGAAGTAACCATCATAGAGCAGCTGGAAAATTCTTAATGTGAAATTGTAATTTCTTTCAAGTTTAGAATTATATTCACATTTATTTATCTACTTTTTCCTTACTCTGTCCAAAGATTTCCTGTCCACTGCCTATCATTCTCTGTTCCCTTCCTTCTTCCTGTATATTTACACTTCACATAGAAAGAGTCACTGTTCATTGTTTGTTAGTTGTTTGTTTACCAGACTAGTCTAATGATTTTTAACTACTATTTTGCAGCTCTTGAGTGTTTAAATCTCTGGATTGTGTTGTAAGGTTCATTATTTTGTAGCAAGGCTGCTAACAAAAAATAATAATATCTGATTTTCAGTTAGCAAAACCTTCTCAGTCTAACCAGGCTTAGAAACTTGTTCAGGTTCTGTGGATGCTGGTTGTGTCTGCTGCACAATATAAGTAAGTCCTTTCTTTGTGAGATTTTCCCACTGTCTTTCTCCAGCAGGACTAAATTTTGGCATAGTGTCAGTCTATCATGATAGCACGTCTTTAAGTGTACAAAATGTCATAGAGAAAAATTTCTTGTGCGGTGGCCATTCCAAAATAAACCACGTCTGTGTTAACATATCCCTGGCTAGGAGTATTCAGAAGCTGTAGCTAGGGGCAGTCCTGTTTTCTTTTTTCCTAGGCATTTGCATATGACTGTCTTTAGGTAAGGAAGCCTTAGTCTGAACTACTGCACCTGTTTCTGACCTTCATTCCAGGCTGCATAAGTTTGTGTGGTTCAATTCTGCAGCTTTTGCTGGATGGTCTCAAAAAATGTACTTCTCATAGCTTAACATGGTACCATATAAGCGTGTAAAATGACCCCTTAGGAATTTAAGATAATATTTAGATTTTGAGTGTTCCTTAGATTCAGTCCAGTAAATAATAGATTGTAATGATGCATTTCACTATTCTACTGGAGTCAGAGAGGCAGAGGAATCAAAGAGCTGGAGATGTAAAGCGTACAAAGTGAGAGAAAAAGCTCAGGTAAAACATCACTGAAAGCATCCCCTACTCCTGCAGAGTATTTACCATAACTCTTCTCTGCATTTCTTTGTAGATAGTAATTGTCCAGTTTGGAGGAAAACCATTCAGCTGTTCTCCCCTGCAGCTTGACCAGTGGATGTGGTGTGTATTTATTGGATTAGGAGAACTTGTATGGGGTCAGGTAAGCATCCAGGAATATGCAGATATCTTTTATTTTTATAAGCCAAAGAACAAGTTTTGCCACAAGTCACACAATAAAAAACAGTTCATAATCCTATTTTACTCTTTCCTTCTCAGAACATCATATTTTTCACAGGTTGAAATACAAATAGCTCTCTAATTACTTCAAAAATAAATCTATTTTATCCCATTCTTCCTTTTAATTTCTGTTAATTTTTATATATTTTCTTTCCCTATGCAGGGTGTGCTATCACAGAAATCATCCTCAGTGTTTTGTGTGAAAGGCATTCGATTCACAACTTAGAAACATAAAACCATTTAGCAAATGCACTATAAGCTTCCCAGCTATAGAGGACCCAAAGCAATTTATGTTTGGCCATGGCAAATTTTTGAAAGTGAAAAGAGATGAAAAGAGATTCCAGTTCTATTCACATGTCCTTTATGAATTATGCTAAAACCTGTGTCATCATTAGCTGGTATGAAGTTGTATATACATGTAAAAACAAGTGTCTATGTGATAAGTTATTTCATTAGCTATCTGTAATAGTACAGTTGCAACCAGTTTTGTTAAAGTATTACATTATTTTATGTACAAAATTGGTCTGCACATAATAATAGTATTTTTTAATCTTTGAATGTACTTTTAATGTCTTTAAGTGGATACCACCTGGCAGATCTTCAAAAGTGTGAAAATTATTAACATTTTGCTTCTCAGATATAAAGATGCATATAGATCTGGTAGTTTGCCAAGCATGAAATTGCTGATGCTGTTGAATACGAAAGTGATTTGGTTGAATTGTAATGAGTTAATGCTAGCTTTCAAAACTGATATATTATGGGAAAAAAATTAACTACATAAGCTTTTAGGACGGCTGGACTTCAGATTTTTTTGAAAGAATAATCTCAATCACAACAGCGGTTAATAGATATGTTGCTGAAAATCACCATTATTAGATTGTACTAATGTAGTTACTATCTGAAGGTAGAATTTAAGTTATTAAGTTACGTGGGAAGAACAGAATCAGTTTGCTAAACCTTGGAAAGTTCTGTTTGTTCTGTTTGTACTGTTGTACTTCCCTTCTTTCCCAGCCTTTTCCTCCTCTGATTAATTCTGCAGTGGAGCATAACACATTTGTTAGCCCTTTGCTCTAACGCTTTCTCCTAACCCTGCTGTTCTTGTAATCTGCTGTAACCAATCAAGACTTCCAATTTTAGATGTAAAATTTGAGACATCTAAATGGAGTTTCTGGAGACTTCTAAAAGGAATTTCTGGAAAGCAAATCTGCATTGCTTTGAGTGACAGTGATTTCTAAAAGTAGCCCGCAAGACTTCTGAAAACAAGGTCCTTCTAGAACATTTCAAGTTATATTCTGAAAATTATTGATTGCTTTTCAAAATGGTAGTTTTCTTGAGAATTATTCTTAGTTTCTTTATCTGCATCGAGTCTCTTGAGTCTGCCATTGCCTGAACAAGGCTGGTGTCTGCAGGTAAAAATAAGCACCAAACAACCAAACAAAAAAATACATGAACACTCTAAGGGAAGAATTACAGCGGATTCAGGCTGGCTAAAGGAGAGCTATGTTCTATTGCACAGAATCACCACCAAATATGGTTGTTTCTATGAATGCTGTCTTGCAAGCCCTTCATCCACATCAGTTTCATCAGATAGCAAGTAACTTCTTTATATAGAGTACTGGCATAAAATTATTTTCAAAGCTGGGAAGCTAAAGCAGTTTCAGTAAGTATTGCAATGACTAGCACTTAACCTTTTATTTTTTCACTCCTGCTGTCTTTACTTGTGTCATGCCAATCACTACTTTTTCAAGCTTTTCATGTTCTCCAGCCCAAAGTACATTTTAAAAGGTTTCATAGCTTTTGAGCATTTCTTTATGCATCTTTAACAGTTATGTAATAAAAATAGTTGTGGTATACAAAGTTCAAAGGGACCCTCAGAAAAATCAACAGTCTGTTTTCATCCTGAAAATATACAGTGCCTTGTTGTGTGTCTTTGCAATATACATTCCAGCTTTCCAAAGCCATAGGGTGTTTCTTTGTCAATTTTCCCCCAACTATCAGCTGTAGAGTACCTTCAACACTCTTTATTTTCTGAATACCTTAGTTTAGTCTGTGCTGTGGCTTATGTGGTCTAGACAATACCACATGCCAGGGGGCTCCAAAAAATCATTATCACAAACTGAATAAGACTTTCACCCACCAGACATCAACTTCCATCACTGTTGAATGTCTCAGAACTGTAGTTTCTTACCTTCAAAATTATTTTCTGTTCCAGCTTACTCCATTTATTTTCAAATATTTGGGCTTCAGAGACGTGATTGCTCACTACTGAAACAAAAGAAAAAAGAAGAAAATTACAGCACTTTTTTTTAACTATGTAACAGTTAACTTTGAAAGATAATTTTTTTAGCATTGAAAATGTTCTAGGTAATGTCATGTTTAAATGGCCATCTGTTTTTATTTCTGTTCAAGCTGACAGAAGAAATCAGAAAAAAAATGACTACCCGAGATAACAACACTGAAATTTATCCACAGCAATCATATTCAACACAGTCTGACTTCGCTATTTACAAATTTTCTAAAATCAGTAGCCATCTCTTCTATTAATTACTTCCAGTGACCACTTAGATGGCCAAAATGACTAAGAAAATAGGCTGACATAAACTGAATTTATTACTAATGAAGACTGAGAGTAAGAGAGAGCTCACAGGAAGATATTCAGAGCTACACCATTAGAAACCTCACTTCTGTTACATGCTGAGAAAACTATTTTGATTTTCCAAATCAAAGGGAAACAGAATGCCTGAACCAGTTTTAGTGTTAAGAGTCTTATACGCATGAGATAAGACTAATTTTCAGCTTACATTAACAGCCATTAGACTGTTTTTAGTCATTAGCAATCCCTGAACACTAATTGCAACTGTATCAATTTTGTGAAGTTTCCTTTAAATAATTACACTGAAATACCTACATCCTCCCTTAGTTTTTGGAGGAAGGACATCACGTCTTTCCAGCGTTAAACTTGCTCCATAGCCATGTATTTCTGATGTGGTTTAGTGATGCAAATAATGCTGATTGTTTACAAAATGGAGTTGTATGAATGTAAAGTGCTATAATGAATATGTAAATCTGATGCTTTTCTGGAAGAGAAGAAATCACATTAAAATATCAGGATTCTTTTGTAATTAGCAGCTTATTGTTATTTAATTAGTTTATGTTTTCAGCAGCTTTTTGTAATTTTAGGTCATTGCAACCATCCCAACAAGTAGGCTAAAGTTTTTAAAGGAGGCAGGGCGGCTCACTGAAAAGGAGGAGGTTCCTGAAGAAGAACTCAATGAAGATGTTGAAGAAATTGATCATGCAGAGAGAGAACTTCGACGTGGACAGATTCTCTGGTTCAGAGGGCTTAACAGAATCCAAACCCAGGTATGCAAAAAAAGTAAATTCCCTTACGATCTAGGAGTTATCTGTGATCAAAGCAAGATGATGCTATAGAAAACCACAGAGAATGCTTCTGTGTTGGAATGATGGTACTTGGAAATTACTGCTTTCAAAGGAGCATCACATGGGGTAGTAAAATAGGTGAACTTTAGAAGTGTGTGTATAGTGGAACTGTAAATATTTTAAAAAGATAATATTCAAAAATAGGAATACCTTTTTGGGTACTACTGTGGACGTTTGTTTTTCTACTTCAGTGATGATAACTGAAAAAACAGTGCTGCTTGGAAAATGCTAGCTTTCCCTATGACTAACAAAATGGTATGTAGGCTTTCTAAAACATGTCATTTTATTTTGTTTAAAATGTATTGTTGTTCCCCCTCATGCAATAAGGGAAAAATACGTGGTCTAAAGTGTCAAGCATCACTTGATTTTTGTTACATTTATGTATATATATATATATGTAACAGGAATTACTTAGTCCTTCCTGGATTTAAAGTAGTAAGGGCTTAACCATCCATTGAATGCTGAAATATATGCATTGGCTACTCTGGATGATATTCTAGAATTTTTTTTTAAACTTTCCCTAAATACGAAATTCCATGATGTTTTTGAAGCAAAATTCAAGGACTCAGATGAATGGTATACTAAATACTTGTACTGAGCCACACTGTTTAGTGCAGTTTAGGTTATTAGGTAAAAATGCTAGAAAATTATTTGAACGGTTTTGCACTTTTTTATTACAGTGAAGTAGCGTTTTTTAAAGCACTTTAGTCTTTCTAACACCTCTGCCAGCTTGCAGAAGAGAGCAGCTTTTAAAGATATGCGTTCCTGGTGATATCAGATGGTTCTCTATTCTATTTTGCATAATACTTACAAGAAAGTAAGAGGTGAATAATTAAGAAAGTACTTCCTGTTTTTATTTAAAGAATCTTTTAAAAATATATATATCAAAGGAGATTTTGAGTTTGACATTTTGGTCTTAATTTGAGATGGATGGTACTTTCTCCTTTGTTCTATATGCAGTTATATCTATTACTTTTTTTTTTCCCTGGAGAAAAGATGCAGCCATGCCTTTTAGAAAAATGGGATAGTTAACTGAAACTAGGATGGTTAGATCTATTTAGTGCATTACAGCAAAAAGAAGAAGGAAGGAGAGTGGAAACGGCTGTTAGAGAAAGGTTAAGGATTTTGGAAAATTCCTGAGCTTCTGATTATGTAATTAAATCTGGAACTTCAGCTTTAGGGTTATGTAATTTGACTCCTGTATTGAGTCAGGAGCACTCATCAGTAGAGAAAATTCGAATTGTCACAGTTCCTCTTATCACAAAGGTTAAAAACAAGTGCACAGGTAGTGGTGATCATTTTGGAAAGATGACCTCTAAATGTGCGTTCTTTTCTTCCTGATGGCTGTAGGAGGAGTGTTGCCTGTTGGCATTTCTGTCAGGATGTCTTTCTGGTTGTGGTGAGTGTAAACAACTGCAAACACAAAAAAGAAAATTACATCCTTCCAGTTCTTTTTCTAGTCTGAGAGCTAGCTTTTAGTTCTTCTGCATATCTTTGTCCACTTAATTCGCAGAAAAAAAATTATTGCTCTTTTATACTACTTAAAACAAAATGAAATTAATTATGTTTCTTTGCTAACATCCATCTTAGTTTCTGCTCTGCTCTTAGTTGTAGATGTATCTTTGGTAGGATGTACTACTTCCTCTCCTACCAAAAGGCTCTGTGATTGTTTTTCTCATTTTGTTTATTCAGTGACTTTGATTTTTACATCCATTTCACGTCTGTGGAATGATAACGGAAAAAGGAAACGGGCCAACACACTCAAAAAGAGTTCCAAATGCAGCTTCCAGATGTCCACTGGAGAGTGATGAACCTATATACAGGTCAAATTAGATACCCTGTGGGATGGATCTTGAGCGCATCTTGATGTGCTGTGTGTTGTGGCCCATCCAAATGAATTCATACACTTGTACTACGTTTCCCAGGAAGCCATCTAAAGAAGAGTTGATGGAAGAAGATGAGGATGTCTGTAGCATCCTTGGGGAGCTGGAGGATTTGCAAGAATCCTCTGATGTCTAATGCACTTCTGGAGATGCAAAAGAAGAAGGTAGAGCATCCCCTCACTTTTATCTATAAGAGGATGACAGTTAAGATTAGGGATAAGCCATAGACACAGATCTCAATGAATTCCAGTTTCCGTCATACACTTGTGCTGTATAATGGGTGATGTTTATTTTTTATTATTTTCTATTCAGACCTTTGTGGACATAAAGTTCTAGCATTCAACAAAAGCCTTCATTCCTAAGCAAGTTATAAACCTCATCCAAACTGACAAAAACTTTGCAGTAATAAAGACTTCTTTGTTTCTGGTTTTGTTGTGGGATTTTTATTTTTATTTTTTTTTACACTCTCAATGCACAGGTTCCTTTAGGCACTAGAGAAAGAATTTTCAGTTGATTCTTCATACTGAAATGCCAGACATGTCTCTATTTCATGCTACACATGCATGAAATAAAGTGCATGAGAAATGCACATACCTAAGTCACAGAGACTATGTATTTCTGATTTTCATTTTGTCTACTTCTGTTCATTTAGATACCTTATTGTCTTAAAATTTATGTCTTCTCTGGGTGAACACGTGATGTCTTCTGATTGGAAGTGTTTCATTATTAGACAGCTCTCTCAGAAGACTGGTAATATGTGAAGTTTCATGCATTACTCATTCTAGTCTTGCAAGCTTCATAAGGATATGAAATGGTCTCAAATTTCATTGAAGACAGGACTTCTTTCTGCTAGATTTCAGCAATGCTTTCCAGTTCTTTGTTGCAGTTCTCAAGAATTCTTCATTCTGAAATTCCACAAGTTCATTTCATCTTTTTAAATTGTATACTGAGAAGTTCCTATAGTTACTTCATGCTAGAGTAGGGAAAAATTGTTAAGTATGCAGGTTTGAAAACTTTTCAGGTTACATATCAGATTTTCATAATACAATGACTCTGTTCTCCCTCAGCTTCTTTCTGTAGTACAAAGTTTGTTATCTACTTAATGTGGCAAAAGAAAGGGAATAAAAGCTTCCTATATTTTAAAAATGTTTTGAGAACAAAAACAAGACAAATGTATATAGGTGCCTTGTTAACTGCTCAGAAATACTTCTAATTTTTTTCAGAAATTAATGTAACTAGACTGCTACTGTAATGATATAGGACCTTAGCTTTTCTTTCTCATTTCTAGCAATCTGAATTGTTCTAAATAAATTCAGTCTTCTGTTATTACAAAAGCATCTCATTGTAAAATGCATTCTTTACTTATTTATTTATTGGGGTGAACTCTTTCTTTGTTGTTTTCTGATTTTGGAAGGTAAACTCTTTAGGAGGCCGAGATCTTTTCTTCTTCTTCATTGGCTTCAGGCAGAATACATCTCTGTATGTTTCACCTTTAAGATTCTAAAATTGTGGGCATCTTTTCCCTATAGATTCACTCCATGAAGATCTGTAGTTACTTTTTTCAGGAGAAAAAGTAAATTACACACTTGTAATTCTTGTTCTCTGGAGAAACTACTAAATACAGATCTTCTCTTATCTATCTTTTCATTCCTACATACTAGAGTCTTTCAGTTAATTGGAAAGGCATTTATACATCTGCAGCTTAGGATCTACCACTTTTATCTTCCAGAGTGCAGTTCATGCTCCTAATGAGTGCCTTTAAAATCTTTCTTGAATGTTCTCTTTTGAAGAGTGCTCTGTTATGTATGTTTGATAATGAAATCCCAGGATCTGTATGTAATTCTACTTTTGTACAGTAAACATTTCAGGTGAGTATTTCACATGCCTTCATATATAACCAGTGGTTTGAACCATATGCTGTTTTCGTATGTTTTGAACCATACACCAGTGATTCACTTGCATCCTTATTCCATGTGGCAACTGTATTTTTTATTGGACAAAATTGCTCAAAATAAAGTCTGCTGTAGAAAAGATGGAGATGAAAGCTGCAAAATGTTGTCATGACTGCTTAATACTGTACATCCATCAGCGTGCACATTAAATGCACGTTGTATTTAAGACTCTCATTGGAAAACAAAGAGTCAGTGAACAAGGCTGTTTCATGTTTGTCTAGTAGAAGTACATCATGGTGATTGTGTACCAGTAACCCTTGCTTCATTTTACAGATGGCTTTGATGTGGTTATTTCTGTGAAAACATGAAGGAAAATAGTGATATCCAAAGACTTAAGACAATGGGAGAGGATGTGTCCATACCATTAGAGATGAAGCCATATGAATTTATTTATTAATAAGACTGGGTGTAGTAGAAAATGTTAGCAAATTTATTATAATGCTTTCAACTTAGAAAATTTAGGAGGGGTTATACCAAGGTTTGTTGCAGTTTATGTTGATAAATATACCACTTTACCTTTTCCCAACTACTTTCTAGGCTGTATCTCTTAAAAAATTCTGTGTTGCAAGATAAAATGGGGAAACAATGGGCTTCTTCATACATGTAGATGAGTGAATTCTTGTAATGGATTCTATTACTGTTTTGTTGTGTTGCGGTTGTACTACTGTAATGAAGAGGACATTCTGTTGTTTAGGGCTTTGTAGCTGTTATCTACTGCCAATCCCTGGTTTTAAATACATCAGATATATAGAACCTGTTTTTTATTGTGTTCTGGTGACAGAGACAATCTTGAAATTTCCTTTTTTTTAACTCATCTTCTGAATTGACGATTAAAATTACTAAAGGAAGATATTTAGCAAAGACACTTCTAACAGTAGGTTACAGTATGCATAAGGAAATAACAGTAGAAAATGGCAGTTCTGTTTACTGGAATATTCAGTCTGGTTCAACATAATTTTGTGTCTAATTTTAACCACTGTATATAGATAAAATATTAATTATATTATGTAATTAGAATTGAACATCCTTCATTATCACTGCTTGATTTACTCAAACTTTCTTTATAGAAAAATGTATACTATCAGAATACTTTCCATTTTATCAAGATAGTATACTGATAATCTTGTTGGTTTATTTTTGTAGACAAAACTGAGTCTTATTTGTAATATTTCTATAGGCTTCCCCCTTCCCCTGAACTGAACTTTTCTCCTTCTGGAGGAGCACCTAAAAAGCAATAGCAAATCAATTTTATTCTCAGTAGGAAAATGCTGACGTTAGCTATTTCAAGTATTCCAGTTCACTTTATTTACACATATATATAATGGTATAACTTTTTAGTATTTTTATTTCAAATTTTCTAATTGTTTAAATTCATGCAGCTTCATTGCCTCCTATTGAGCTGCTTCATTTTATTCAGGCAGAAAAACTGGACCATTTCATGTCTAAAACATTAAGAACCCTAAAAAAGTATTTATTTCCATAGAAATTAAACTGTGTGCACGGTTGATTTATTGTTTTTCATTATTATTCCTGTTAGTTTTGCAACTGTATCCATACTTTAAGCAACTTGTCTCATTCTTTCCTCCATTACAGATCGAAGTAGTCAATACTTTCAAGAGTGGCACTTCCTTTCAGGGGGCTCTAAGGAGACAGTCCTCCGTCACAAGCCAGACCCAGGATGTAACCAATATTTCTAGCCCTAGTCACGTATCGTTATCCAATGCTCTTTCCTCTCCTACCAGCACATCTGCTGCTGCGGCTGGGCGTGAGTGTGTATTCTTAATGCATCAGATCTACAGAGATGCCAACTTATGTAGCAGTCATTTGAGACTGAGCTACTTTGCACTCTCCCATTTTGTCATGTTATATTAGTTTACACATACCCAGACACACATAACTAGATTACTTTGTGTACAGTAGTTTCTCTTAATCATTCATTGCAAGTTAATGTTAAGTTACAGTTACAGCAGTAATTTCTAGTCATCTTTTGTTCAATATATGGAGATTCTGTTGGAGGTTTCTGTGTTATACTTTACTAATGCCATTCTGTATATTTTTCTACTGCTTACAAAATCTAGCAAATATAAAACAGTTAATTTATCCTCCTCCTTTTCTCTCCATTGCAGCAAAGCAACTAAGAATTGAATAGTATTGCATCTTGAGAAAGGTCTTACTAGGTTATGAGCTGAACTTAATTAATAGGAGGAAGCTCATATTTTAAATATCTTTTAGAACGTGGTAAACTTTTCCAAATCGAAATTTAATTGAAATACTTTTTTTGATTTGCATTTTCTGAGAAACTGTTAGTTACAGAGTGATCATATATGTTTAATTTTCCACTCCTCACTTGAAACATACGTAGTAGAACAGGACTGAATTCTTTGCACTCAGATGCTCAGAGTGAATTAAGCTCTAAATACATTTTTCCTGTGGGATGAGAGGAATAGTAGGATAACTGTACCTCTAATTATAAAGCCATTCCATATCTCCTGGAATTTTTAAAATATTGCATAGGTAGATATCATATATCAAGGGAAAACCTTAAAGTATAGAAAAGAGAAAAGGGCATAATACTTGAGGGGGCCCAGTATGAGATGCTGTTCATTTTCAGAGAACTTGAGCACTGCACGTTGCAACTATAAGGATACTTCAGTCATTGTTTAGAGTGTCCAAAATATAAACATTCTGCAGAAATAAGAGCATCCAATGGTGCTTTACCATAAAATTTTCTAATATTACCAAGTACATGTGCAGTTCTTTACTACTTGTATAATCTTTTAATGTGTAACACCTTGTTGCATTATTTCTTCTGTAGGTTTATAATACAAATTTGGAAACAAAAACCTTGTCCTTTTTCTATCATTGTTGGACAGATTAATGTTTGATTCAAATAAACATTCTTCAATTTTATAAATTCTTAAGAACTACACAGAATGTTAGTGTCTGAGTAAAGATATAGCTGCCTGTCAAATGCTGCTGTATTTCAGTTGTTGTGAAACAGGTTAGCAAGCTATTACCTGAATTTTCAGGTATAAATATGGCAAATTCAAATCTTTCATAGGATTCAAGAATACTTTACCTAAAAGTAACTCGTATACAAAGAAATACTTAATACGGTACTAAAGTTTCCCTAGTTAAGCTGATATGGTTCAGATCTCACAGTATTTTTGCTGATAACAAATTCAGCATTTCTGGATGTCAGCATTAGTTTATAATAAAGTCCACTTTATGAATGTCTTACCTCTTTTGAGAAAACCTTATGGCTTTAAAGGTAGTGAAAGCTTTTGCAAAAATAAATCTGGCATTTTTTATACTCTCGTAAAAGTAGAAGATTTATGCAAATAAAAACTAAAAATGCACGTTATTAATATGCACACAATTAAACTATGGCAATTGAAACCATGAGAATAATAAGGACCTGTATTCAATATGGTCCTGGCCATTTTCTCACATTTTGCTCTATTGTATGCATGAACGCATACATGTACACACTGTCCTCTGTCATTGGAAAATGCTTACATGGCAGAGTTAAAAGTGGTTTTAGATACCAGGCTATGCTTTACCAGCTTTTGAGGATTGAAAGTAAAATTGTTGAATGAAAAAATGTGTATTCTCTATGCATTTCCTTCTGAGAAAGCAAAATCAGATGAAATGGGGAAACAAATGTTGTTTTTTTTTTTAACTTCAGAAGCTCAAAATTTGGAACACCAATGGTTAGCTTATGTGTAAAATCATGTACATGCTTTTAAAGCCTCTGCTAGTTCATGGGTTCATTAGGCAGAGGGTCTAACTGTACACAAAGTAAACAAGTTATTCTTCATCTATTTTTACCCAGTTGTGAAATGTTGTTTATATTTTCATTAGGGAATTTCTTCAAGAAAATACTGCTAAAATTTTCCAAGAAAGATACATACTTAATATTCCTTTGTCCCTGCTCTTCATCCTTCCCTCCATTCCTGTATAGACAATATAGGTAATAATGTTCCTAAGTGGAAGAAGCTGCAGAAATCATAAAACTAACAAACAAAAAAATATACAAAAACACTTTCTTTAAAGTTTATAAAATAGAAATATTGTTAAGTATAGGGCATATTTGGGGAAAAACAATCAAAAGAAAAACTACACCAACAAGAAACCTCCCAGACCATGAGCCTGCTGCAGTTTTTGTGTTTTCAGGTTCCTTCGGGTTTGTTCCATTGAGGGCTATCATATTTGACTGAGATTTTTAGAAGTGGGTATTTTACTGTATCAAATTTTTGTAATATTAACATTAGCAGCAATGACATCAAACAAGCCACTTGTAAAGATGGCACACACGAATGTAGTGGTGACTCAAGAGTTTCTAGCAGGCAATTAAAATCTTACCAAATTATCGTGAAGTATTCTCAGTATTTTTCCATCATACAGGCCTCCGAACTTTAAGTGTACTTTTCAGCATTTTATAGCCAAAAAGAAAAAAAAAAAAAGGAATAAAAGCATAATGTGGTAAAAGCTGCTTTTTTGCTCAGTTTCACTTTTTTGGGAGGGATATACTGTTTCTTAAAAGTGGGACTAATCCTCAAGTAAAACTAAGGTGTTTTTCATTGTCTCTTTAATTTGTAAGTACCCAAAATTGCTCAGACTTGCCAAGAAGCTATTTCTTTAGGTGGAAGCTTTACATCTGTACATTTGCTTCACAGTGGCATGTGAGCATTAACATCTGCAAATTTTGCCAGAAATTTCATTACAGAACATTCACAAATCTTGATTCTAGTGCTTACTATAATACTTCCATTAATATATATATTTTTAAAGGGAAGGTTTGGCTTAACTTTTTGTGATCTGTTATGCATGAAAATCAGATACTCTTGTACTGAGAAATTATTACCGTTCAGCAGCTTTTGCTCACATTTTATTTCCTACATATTTAGTTTCTTATAAATCCACCTGATAGAGGTGGACAGCCTTTACAACTAAAACTCAGAAGATTCTTTGGATCAAATTTTCTCATGAAGAAAAATGGGAGCAATTTTTATTAATTAAAAAACACCTGGTTTAATAAATGTAAAGCAAAATTAATCCAGTAGTCCAGTAGCGACCTAAATTCAGAATGCAGATGATCAAGTTGGGCAAACCAGCCTTACTGAAATTGCCACGTGCTTTCCATAGCAACAGGGTTTAGTGGTCACATGAGGAAATGGAGCAAGCAGAACATGAAACCTGCAGCTAAAATGTTTATAAAACTTTCAGCATTTAGGGACATAAATAATCTGTCAGCTGATAGAGACAGAGCTATCACAATAAAACTCTGAAGTTTCCACTGGTTATCATAAAGATTTCCCAAATCTAAAATCATAATTGACTGTTGTGTACCTTTCCTTTAGGAAAAATAACCGTGTTTTAAGTCTAAATATAAAGCCAAGTCCTCAATTGGACTAGAAAATTTAGTCCTAAAAGAGAAATCATTTATTTAAAAGGATTGTATTCTATATTCAAGCTCGCCAAATCTGATAAAAACTGTTAGGCTCCAAAAAACTTTGGATCAATTCTATAATGCGGGAGAGATGCTATGGAAAGTGGAAGCCATACTTCTGTTCTCATGCTCTGAAATTCAGTGGAGTAACAGACGTAAAACTTTGTGAAGTGAGGTTTTCACAGACAACGTGGTTATTCTGTTCTGTCCTTGCTGTGTGTGGTTTGACTTTTCATCAGTGCTTACTGGATTTATGCCATATTTATATAGAGAGAAAGCATCCAGAACATCATAGTCACATTTACATGTGACTCCTATACATACAGTATCTTATCCTTTGGGTACCTAATCTAATGTTATACACTTTAAACAGAGAGGATTCCAAAATAAACAAGAAAAAATATACAGCAGATATGCCTTGCATCTCCAAGCTTCACATATCCTGAAGTACTTGACCAAACTTTCTCTGATTAGTGTAATGATAGTCTTGATATAGAATAGTATCAGTTACATGTAAGAGTTGGCATCTCTTTGCAAAACTGACCTCTTGTTTACAATTTTATACTAATCACCTTACTGATCTTTCAGTGTAGAATTTATTTGCTTTTGCAGTGCCCTACTCTCTACTGTCTGAATATTAAATGTGTTTGTTTTCCCAGAGGGCTAGAGAACATTGGACAAAAGGGTTCAGCAGGAGAGAGTGAAATAAAAAGAGGTTGTGAGTCTTTAACCTTGAGCCTGAAATGAATGTGAACCAAACTCAAGATACTTGGCTTGTATGAAGCCAGGTAAACATTCGAGTATAAGCCCACACGCTACCAACCATAACAGATCTGCAGATGATAAAGAGGCTTTGTATATTTTGCCTACATTGTTGTATTTGAGTGAGATTCTGAACTTCATCTTTTCTTCTGATGGGGAAAAAAAACTGTAGTATCTAAATTTCTATTTCTTTTATTTTTCTTGCCTAATGCAGTATAATAAATATAACTGTCAAGGTGGGATGAAACTCAAGTTTTTTCTGTTACAGCTACAGAGAAGAAAGAAGTGGAAACTTAGAGCCATGTCAAAAATGTCCTGAATTGTTGTTCCCACAGTCTTTTGTTTAAAAGCAGTTCATTTTTTTCTGTTGTCTCCATTATTGTGAGAAAAGGGAGCTGTATCACACTGTTTGTCTTCCCTTGGCATTGTCAGCATCATAAAGAAATCTCATTTACATGAGCTTCACGTAGTTCATGACAAGACATGCTCTCAGTTCTATCCATCATGGGTATGTCCCTGCTTTTACATGCTGTACAACCATAACATTTTTTGAAGTTCATCAGCTATAATTTATCTTCAAAAAAATAACCACACTGTGGGCTTTGATTCAGCAGAGTCCCTAAACATTTCAACACTAGGAATTACTTCAAGTAACCTTGAATTTCCTTAAGCATGTATTAAACAAATTCATTGCTGTTGGGCCATGTAACTCTGGGTAAGCAGTACTTTTTCAGTTTAAGCTTAAATAGGGTAGTGTTATTGTATTTAAATTAAAATGCCAACTTTGTATTCAAGGTGGCAAACCCTGAATATATATGGAAAACCTATACAAAACTGTAGAGAGATGTTAAGGCAGTTTTCTAGAGATCCTTAGAGAAGAAAACTAGCTAGCTTTATATATTCTCAGCTTTAGGGATTTGTCCAAATTTGGCACTTTACAGTGGTATTCATCAGATGAGCTACTTATATATCAGTAGTTATAAACAAGTTTGAAGCTATTATGTTTTACTAAAAATCACTATCAACATGTAGACTTTTTGCCAATGACATCTAAATGGTCCCGCAGGACTTGAACACTCCATGACAAAACCTTGTCAGAGATCTCCACTCTGAGTAATGCAGCTGCTGGCTGATTGTACATTCTGAAATTATGTACCTGCAGACTGCTGTGTAAACACATGTAGTCCAACCAAACGATGTTACTGTAGTGTTTTCTTTCAGTGTGTTTACAGAAGTTTCTGCAGAGTATTAAATTCAGGTCACGGTGAGCAGGTTTTCACTACTTGTTGTCAAACTCCATCTGATTCTATAGGTTTCTCTCAGCTATGTAAGATGCAAGCAAGCTACTTACATTGACTAAAAGCTTGGTATTAAATGTAAATTAGATTCCAAATCTTGGGAATAAATGCAATATAGATGCACGGTTAAAATCCATGCTTCCCCTACAATATCATTTTCTGAGTCAGTTTCTGCAATTTTATTAAGCAGACTATCAGGGGCTTCAGTGGTTGTTTCTTTACTGCTGAACTCACAGTCTCATTGCATGGAACTAAGTTCCTCACTTGCTAGCCTGCAAAGGCTTAAATGCAGCTTGTGTGGCCTGAAGAAATGCTTTACTTTTATTCAATTCTACAAAATCTCTACAAGCATAATATGAAAATCCAAGCCTGTATTTTTAAGTGAAAATTTAATGTACTTTTATTTAGAAGAATGTAGCTGGCAAATACAACCTAAATCTGTGCAATAAAATGTGGCAATATTCAAGAGAATGAAACATTTTGTTAGTTTAATCAGATATAGCGAAAAGCTGCAACTGAATGAGAGGGTCATTATTTTCATTCAGATAGCAGAAATAGTAGGTAGATATGCAGAAAATACCCGTGTATCAGCCCATATTATTAACTGGGCATGTTACAGAGAAATTCCTGATTTCAAGTAGGCCAGTTTGGTAAAATGCCTTAAAGACTGTTTTGGCAAACATACTACATTTTCATCATTTAGACAAACTACCTTGCACTTTCAAATAGAAGATAGAAAGGCCCAGGTAATGAGGGAGATAGTATGTCAACTCATAGAAATAAGAGTTCAAATTGTATATATTTACTAACGCACATTAATCTCTTGTTGGTTCACTACAGAACCATCGCAGAGAAAAGCACAATTGAAAGTGATTCAATTTGCATGAAGCCCTGATTTATAATTCCAGGTGCTCCCTCAAATAGATGTTATATACACTTTATGATTGCAGGGCACAAACCGTGCTCTTCTGTGGCAAGACTTCTGCTCTTAGGATTTTTGAAAGACGATGAACATTGAAATTTAGAGAATACAAACAAGGACAAAGTTCAAAGAGATCAAAGTATAGGGGGAAAATAAAGCTTTACAAACTAGTGGTATATTAAACCAACCAAATGTGCAGCATAATCACATGTAAAATGACACACATACCTACCACCAACCATTTCAGATGTGCCTGGAAAAGCTTTCACAATGCCTGCTTGCACCTTTTCTGCCTCTGCCTGTGTTTTGGTTTTCCCTTTAAGAAATGCTAAAAATTCACTCATGAACTACATGGAAGTAGGATAGAACTCATATTTAGTCATAAAACATTTGCCAACAGATCACGTTTTTGCCATTCTGTTTTTTCCTCTCTGCCCCCCCCACTCCCTTCCAAGCAGTTATGTTCTTTCAGTAGTAACACATAGCACAACCCTTCACGTCTCTTCAGAACCGTAGGTCACTGGGATATGGACTGCATCCCTCCCTCTGCGCACTCACAGAGCACTAGTGTCCCCACTCTGCCATGCTCCTCACTGCTCCTTTCATTTCCTACTGAGAAAGCAATTTGCACTGTTGTTCACAGTCTAATGGGCTGAGCCTTGTAGTTTATTTTCACCTGTGTTCTTACTGTCAGGTGGTTAACAACAGTAGATTTATCCTGGCATAAGTCTGCTGACCTAGTTTAAAGACTGCATATATGGCATAAATTGTGTCACTTTCAGCTTTTAACTTTACAAAGAGTATTATGACTGAGACACAGAAAATGAAAGAGCTTGCTGTTTAACAACGCAATTCAATTCAACCCAACAATCAGTACATTATTATGTTTTCTATATATTAAATGGCTAGAACAGTGGGTCTATACTCGAGTGTTTACCTCACATATGCATGAAGGAAAAAAAAAAGTTGGTTCAACAATACAATGTTCACATTATCCAGGCTTCCAAGTGTAGTTGTTGTGTGCAAGTTATCTCCGTGGTAACTGTGATTTTTTTTTTTCCCTGTGGTAGCATGATTATGCTTAGTATTTTGTCTGCTTGGCTTTTTGTGCTCTTGGCTGCATTCATTTAGATTTTGCTTTAAAACATTGGTATTACTTATGATTTTTACACTTGGCTCCTGTGTGTCTCATATGTACCCATCCAACTGTGTCTGTGTTCTGTGCTTTTCTGTTTGTGAAGTGTGATTTGTTATATGTAATGTTTTTATAACAAAACAAAAGAGACTTTTTTAAATAAAAAAGCCTTCCTACTTAACTCACTGCAAAACTATCAACATGCATGGTTTTACATTTGCATTACAATTAACATGGCTTGTCTTTTACTAGGGATGTACCACACGAGTGGATGTTCGCTTTCTTTAACCAGTACTTCCCATCAGATCTTTGATGGCTTTAAACTTGATTTATTTTAATATTGCAGTTGATACAGATATTCAAAATGCACATAACTGAGCCACTCGTTTATGCGTATAACATCCAGAGACTATGGACTTCAGCTGCCTGCACTGCCCTAACCATATGCTACATCTTTCACAAAGTATTCTCTAACATATTTTGGCCCTTAAAGGCTGTGACCTCTGACACCTCTTTCCTTTTCTCCCCCTAGATCCGCGTCGTGAAGGCATTCCGTAGCTCTCTCTATGAAGGTTTAGAAAAACCAGAATCTAGAACCTCTATTCACAACTTTATGACTCATCCTGAGTTTAGGATAGAAGATTCCCAGCCCCACATCCCACTCATTGATGACACAGACCTAGAAGAAGACCCTGCTCTCAAGAAAAACTCAAGTCCACCGTCTTCGCTGAACAAGAACAACAGTGCTATCGACAGTGGAATAAATCTTACAACTGACACAAGTAAATCAGCTACCTCTTCTAGTCCAGGAAGCCCAATACATAGCCTGGAGACATCACTTTAGCTGAAAAGGTCACTGCAAAAAAGAAAAAAAAAAAATTAAAGTAAAATAAAATAAAATAAACAACCACAGCAACCGAAATCTATAAATATATATATTAAAAAAACATTGCTGGCTGAAAAGCTGTTTGAACTCTTATTCACTCTGAGACAAGTGAATGAATTGTTAATCACAATGGTTTTGGGGAAGGAATGAATGGCTGATTTACATACCCCCTCTTGTTCCCTTTCAGAAAACAAAACAAAAAAAATCCTGCATGAATGTACTGTACACACTTCTGGCCCTTCTTTCTTTCTTTTTCTTTCTTTCTTTTTTTTTCTTTTCCATTTTTTATTTTTTCCTCCTTAAGCAGGAACTGCAGAGGACTTCTTTCTGCGGCTATTTATCCAATTCACTGGTCTGTGAGTTTTTTGAAATGCTTGTGTGGCATGGACTCAATTGTATAGATTAATTTAAAGAACTTTTTTGAAGTTGCAAAGCTTAACTTGCACAGTAGATTTGCACCAGTTGGACAGAGGAACTTAAACATTTATGAGACTATATATAGAGATATATACATATAAGTATATACATAATTAATTATAT
>VXAB01009408.1:155777-215166 GCA_013399175.1 Odontophorus gujanensis | reverse complement strand
TATATATATATATACAGTTATATATATATAAAGTTTCTTTGTTGGCATGTTGCCTTGTTTCTGCTCAAATTGCTCTGACTATTTTAACTTATTTATGTCCTAAAAAAGAATGTAATTTGTTTACAAACCTGTAGATAATATCCTTAACTATTTGTAGGGTTAAGAAAGCACTTCCTGCCGAAGTAGTATAAAAATGGCTCAGCTCAGCTCATTGAAAACGTCTGTAATATCGCACCCTGGATATTTTATTGCAACCGCGTTCTGATTTCTGCCTGTTTTTTTGTTGTTGTTGTTTTGTTTTGGTTTTTGGGTTTTTTTTTTGTTAAATATTGTAGATATTGATAGTAAATAACGAAAGAAGCCAAAATATAATAAGACATTGGATGTAGCATTGTGATCCTATATACAGGGAGGTAAAACAGGCTTCCTTTGTTTCAAATAAAAATCAGAATGATCAGGTTCTCTCTTTTTTTTTTTTTTTTTTTTCCCTCTGATAAACTGCTTGAATTTGTTTTGGTGCAACATTTGAGAATGGAGGCTGTTTCATTCCTTAAGCATATGGCAATGGCTTCCAAAAATATTTTTAGGCAGATAATATGTGAAACTGAGTTGAGTTTATAAATAACAGATTTAAAATAAGTTATATTTGGTTTGTCTACATGGAGATCAAACTAATGTTTAAATATTGTGACATATTGTGTTAATCCTTTTCAGTTATAATATAGGCATTTATTTCCTTATTACTTATGAAGTACGGGCTGTTGGCATTTTGGATGAAAATCCCTGTAGGTTGTTGCTTTGAATTTTTTTATTTTTTTTTTAAGGAAAATATCATTTCTGCACTATTAGGTCTGAATGAAACACTGTTAATTGTATATTGAGAGATTTTTAGCATGATTTTTTTTTTTTTTAACCAAGCTTGTCTTCCTGTAGTCACTCAGTATACTGTAACACAGTACATTGTTTTACTTTGAGCTTTCTACAAAGAAAGCTACTTTGAAAACCTGCAGTAAGGAGGGTGAAATACATTTTTCAAGATGGTAACAGCCCTAATAACTTAAAATTTCTGAGCTTATATAATTGCTATGTCAACCACTTGAATGCTAAGCACTTTGTGGATCACAGATTTTTCATAAATAATTTTTGTATTTAATATAAAGTTTGCTTGGAGACTTTTCAGCATATAATCTTTTCCATAATTGTACAGTGCAAAAGATATTTTGAATTACACCATTGACTATGCCAGATGTGTTGAAAAACACTCTCAAACTAGCTTGACAAATTGATTTGTTTAAAGGTATTACTGGTTGTCTTAAGGTTGGCTAATAACATGGTGCATCTCTGCAGTCACAAGAACTAAACCAAGCCAGAACTCTCCTAATCAGGATTAGACTCATGGCCAAACTGCAGACTGAACTGACTAAAATGTTTTCAGGGTGCATCAAGACTATTCAGCCAGGTAAAGCTCAAATCAGCTTGAATTGCCAGCTTCCGGACTCTTGTGTAGAAGCTTGAATGTTTTTGGCTCAAACTCGTAGTTCGCTATCTGATCCAAACTTTTCATTCAACAACAGAACAGGTCGTGGGAGGTGTATACAACTGTTTTCAGCAGATAGAGTTACCCGTTTCTTGACAGTAAAAAGCTAGCATGAAAACATTATTATTTTATCTAATTCCTAGCAATGAAGTGATTGAAAGTCAGGATTGTTCTTTGCTTTGTAAATACGGTGACTAACCTTTGTATAACATGTATTGGGTTTCTATGGCCTATTTGGGATATCATATTCCGAAGGAAGAAAAAAAAAAAGTGTTATCTATTTACAGGGAAGCCTCTAGCTTTGGACTTGAACATCTACAAAAGTTATTAATACTGGAACAATTTGTTTTTAGTATTTTAACACTGACTGTTTGCCTTTTTTTTTTTTTTTCAAACTTCATGTTTTTTCTTGGTTTCTTTTTTTTTTTTTTAAATTTTCCTGTAGGAGTATCCCTCCCTAAGGTACCATTTGCAGACTTGAAAACTGTTAAGAGAATGAACACTGCATTCTGTGTATATATAGTAAAACATATAAACTGAGATGCATAGATAACTTGGGCTTTTGTGAGCAGAGACTGTGCTTTATGTATATGATAAAAAATAGATTTTTTTTAAAGCAGAATAGCTATGACCTTTCAACTACAAGTCGTGCATCACAATTCCTTTCTTTTATTGCTTGACCTCTCTGTGATGGGAACAATGGATCAAAAAACAAAATGATCAGTTTGTTAAATTCCCTGCAATATATAAATGCTCGCTCTCGACGTACTGTACTTAGCAGCATGAGATTTGTGGACAACAATACAGTGGTACATTGGCAATCCATCCCACTAGGGGTTATTAATATATGTTCATTCATCTGTTTTTATGAATTTTTTTATCTAGACAATAATTGTAAATAAAGAACTTACTCTGTCTGTTCATTTAATACTATGCAAAAGGTTATGCTTTCTATTGTTATTCTTATTCCTACAGTGTGATGCTGGAATGTTTGTGGTTTCAAAACAAAAAAAACAACAACAAAAAAAAAAGACAAAAGTAAGTAAAATATGTGATGTAAATTATTTTATAGTTTGAAACAAAATGATAAAGTTTTACTCTTGCTGCTTACTGTCTAATAGATCTCTCTTGGCAGGAGCACAAGTGGAAAATTTAAAGAAATAAATTCACAAAGCAGCATGAACAATAATGGTCTGAACGTAACAGCTTTCTTTATTGTCACCTTCAATATTTGAAGTTATTAATTCTAGCTTTGGATTCCCACTGGCACAATGTAAACATGTATATATGCTCTGGATTGGATCTTAAGAAGCCTCCTTACGAATCAGGTTGCATTGGCTCCCTTAGGCTTTCCTTACACCCAGTTGCTAAGTCTGCCCGGAGTGCTTTGTGTACCTCCCTCACTTGGAGTCAGTGGAACAAAGCTTGCTCCATGCTGTGGTGGTGCACCGTGGTGGGAGTGGCTCATGTGAATGCTGTAGTGAACTTAGCTGAAATTAGTTAAGTACAGATTAAGATAGGTGATGAGGATATGATTAAAGAAGGCCCTGTCAATTTGTGTATGAAACAGTTCAGTGTTGGCCCTAAGATGAGCATCTAAGTCTGTATTCCTATCACTTTGGCCCATATGACACACCCTCTACTGGTAACTGCTTTTTGCATCTTTTTCCCTCTCTGTTGCCATCAGAAGAATGAGCATTGAAACCTTCAAAAACTGAGGAGTTAAGTCATGTCCTGCCAGATAAGACCTGTCCTAAAATGTCTGCATATGCAATACAAGGGAAAAATGTTGGATTTCCAGTTTTGCTGCTCAGACTCAGCCCAGAATTTCCACGTATTGAACTGTTTGGAAGAAAGAGAACTGAGATTGTTCAGTGTTCTAAACAAATGCATATATATGTTAAGCTTCTGCCAGTTTCAGATAATCTGTTTTAGCTACTGCACCTTTTCAAGAGTGTGACGTGTTTTTAACACTGCACAGAAGTGAGTCCTAAATTCAGGAGAATACGCAGGAGGAAATTCCCCATTCTGCTAACTTCTTACCCTGTGCACCAAATTGAAGATTCAGAAATGTACATAAGCACTTAACTTATTAGCACATAACAAGGAACTCACATGCTCGTTCAAAATAAAGATTACAGATTTTATTCTTGCTGTTCTTTTACCCATACGAGCTTTTGTGCTGGGAAGACAATGAGGGTAGTCATACACTCCTAGGTGACAGAAAATCATGTACTGACCATGTATGCTGATGGTACACTGAGTGCTGCTGCATGAGATGGGCTGGAGGAAACGGTTCATAAATAATGGATGAGGGAGAAGCAAAAAGAACAGTATGGAGAAACAAAAAACAAATGCAGGTGCATTTATATTTCACTATATACTGAAATGACATGAAATCTTAAGTGGTTATTATTGGTTTAATTGAGTCATTGAGTTCTAATCCAACAGATACTCAAGTAGTGTTCTCTGTCTTTTCCAGCTTAAGTCCAAATGCATGAATAGGCTCAGGTTGCCAAAGTGAGGTTTAAGCATCCAGATGCAAAATCCTGATCTAAAAAGCTCTTGCTCAGCTATTACCCATAACATACAATCAGACCAGAAGACTAACCAGAAGATTTCCAAATTTTCAATTATTCTCTGATACAGAATAAATGCCACAACTTGTGGTACTGGTTAACTTCAAAGCAGTGCACTAACACAGGCTGTAGGGAGACTGGGCTTCAACACTTTACACTTCCTTTTGGCTGCATGGTATTACTGTAGTTGTTTTTGAGAAACAGCAAAAAGCAGCAGACATTTCTTATTTATGTTTGTACTCCTGCAGCAGTAGGAGACACTGGCAAGAGTGGAATACAGTTTGTTCACCGTCCAGATCTGGACCAGGCTGACATGTAAATTGCTTTGGATTATAAACTACAAATTCATGTGTCTAATTTTATCAGTACATGAAATCTGCATAGGTAATGCTCAGTTTTGTTTAACTACACATTGGTGAGAGTTACTGAATGAGAGAGAAAGGGTGGGTTTTTCATTTTTACAAACAGGCATTAACAGGCACTGCAGTCTAATTTTGTGTAGTTCTATAGTATAATAATTGGGTGGTACCTATAATCAGACTACTTATATATTAAACAAGACAGGATGTGGAAAGACAAAACAAAGGGAATATTTATTGCTTTCTTCAGTATTGCCAGACGAACTTGGAATAACTTATTTTATGCTGCCAGCCTGGGACACCATTTTTGCCTCGTACCAAATGGAATATTACATTCCTAGTAAGATAATGTACTTGTCTACGTATTCTATCTGTGATGAATTTTTTCTGCTTTCCATGCAACAGAGCACCTCCCTCTCCTCTCTGTGTTTGTGTGTTTTACAGTGATTACAGGTTGAGCCGGTACAAGCAGTGTTGATACTTAGAAAATTAAATGACTTTACTTTTTTACAACGTAGTCTGAGATTATGTAAAGTTGAGAAGCAAGTTATCGATTTTTCTTGAAAAACTTTATAGAATATTTGTTATCTCAGATATAAATAATTTCCTAAAAAGATAAAATAAGATGATAAACATTATTTGGTGACCAATCATATGAATAAATTACAAGTACTTTGTCATCAAAGTACATCAAGTAGGAAGGCCCTGTTATGCTTATTTTACATAGGTATAATAAATGATCATTGTTAATATAATCTTTTGGAAGGCTTTTATAAAAGTCAAAGTTTATATGAGTTACAATGACTACCTGCCATTGGGAACCTAAGTAATGCATTCAGTTTGGCAAGTAATGGATTCAAATAGAACGCTTTGTATCACAAACATGCCAAATACTTAGGATTGCAATACAAACCTACTTCAACACAAAGATCTTGCTATACCACCAAAAGGTTTAACATGCTCCCTCATGTGCCAGATCTATGTGGTGAACTGGATCACACGATCTGCTGAAAACTATTTGTTGTTGTTGCTGCTGTAAAATTTCAGCTGCATTCCAGGCAGTTTCATGGGTGGACTTACCATATGGTTTGTTGAAGGCTAGAGCCAGGACAGAACCAGCAACAAAAACTGACGAGATGGAGACAGGAAAGAATAAAGCCCCAGTTATTTCAGATTAAAATGGCAGTTCTAGCAAGCCTACATCAAAGGGAATTGAACAGATGTCTATAGTTGTTCTCTGTTTTTGCAAAAGACAGAGCATTCAGTACTGTCTGCCTTACTGCTAAGGTCCCGAGTGCCTCACAGAGAATTATGGTTTCAAAGCAAAAATGCAGAGTCACAAATCTCTGCTTGATGGTTGCTGTAAAGCAAGCTGGTTTTCTGCTAGGGAGCTGCCTAATACAAAATACTGTCATGCTTCTCTTTAACTGGCATTTTTGCCAAAAGTATGAGCAGTGCTGGGCAAACACTTCCTCACAGATCTCCAGGATATACGTAGGTCACTCAGATCATAATACCTCCAATTTATTCACTAGATCATGTAAAAAGAGCACAATAACACTATTTGATAGAGCAAATTTTCAGCCACGAAACAGTATTTTTCATAGTCAACACCATTAGCTCTGCATTTTCACCAGTGATAACTGTGTGCCATGCTCATAAAAATCTGCACCAGCGGAGGTGACCCACTGCTTCACAGCTGCTATGATGGTGTGTAATTGCTGGGAAAATGTGGCCCATGCAGTCCACTGTGCTCACATCCACTGTTTGGTCCTCATAAATATTCAGCAATTCTCAGTGAAAGTCAATAGGTGCCATTTTTTCTAAATGGAGAAATTCACTGACACACCTTTGCTCTGTACACACTTCCATGTCAGATACCATTTTGCCAGACTGCCCCTCAGCTGTTACCTCTCATATGGTAGCAATATGTCATGGAATGCTGGCAGCAAGGTTCAGCCTGCACCACTACACCACCACCATCTGCCTCTGATGTTGTGGACAAAATAATACAACAGGAGGCATTACATCAGCTGTATCTGCAAAAGCCATTTATGATTACATATATGCGTGGGGTTTTTTTGTTTGTTTTTTGTTGTTTTTTTTTTTTTTTTTTGTGGGGGGGAGGAAGAAGGTTTAATCTATTAAATTAAATCAATTCTAGTTGCTTTTATTGTCCTGTTCTCCTCTTGTGAGGAATTTGGTGGCTTTCACTATTTTTCTACTACACTTTCTATGCTGTTTCCTATAAGCCAAGGTGATGAAAATGCTTTTAAGTGAAATACGCATTTTTACCTAAATATTAGTGTCCAATTGCCTCCTCTATTCCATGAAGCCTGGGTAAAATTGTACTTTCCCTATATGAAATTACATGAAGGAAAAATGTATTGGTTGAGTATGCTTTAGAGGTAATTCCGTTGCCTTTCTTTCCATTTTCATGTTTAAGGCTAGAAGCACCAGCTAATAATGATGGAGCACTTGGTCTCCTTAGCATTCCTGCCCAGCTGATGCTCTCATTACATTTTGTTCCAGAAAACGTGCAGGTTGATCTATGCTATGCCTCTGGCAAAGCTTTTCCTATGCTAATTGTGGGTTAGTACATCAGAGAGGAAATCTGCCATTCTTTCAAACACCAGGTACTACAAGTTTTAGCACTGATACAACTTTGAACTATCACTGAGGAATTCAGAGGAATAATACTTAATTGGCCACTTACAGTCAAGGAAATGATTGCTTAAGATTCATGTTTATAAGTGAAGACCCCAGCAGACTCTCTATTCTCAAATGTTCAGTTCTGTTGTATCTTGAAATGGGACAAAGCTGTTACAATTTGAGATGCTGTTCAGTAGCTCATACAATGCCCTGCTATACTGCACAAATCACATCTTTATTAAAAAATTTAAAAGAAACTCTTCAAGATCGCCTGCTATCTGATACTTGGTGAGGAACTGAAATAAACCTCATACTGAGTGACCTCTCCTTAAAACACAAAACATCATTCAAAAAATCTAATTAAAGGAAGAAAAAAAATGTATAGCTTGACAAAATAGCACCTAGTTATCATGTTATCCTGGGCTCAGAAAACATCTAATTCATACATAAAGATTTTATCACAAAGAAAGCATTGTGATAATGCACAAAGGGAAGAAGAAATCCTGCTTTTACCATGACAGCAGTTTATAAAACACTGTGTTTGCTTCTGAGGCTGTAATTAAATGGTGTCAGCATGGCACTGTCCATTTGGTCCCCTTACTGTGCTCCTTTGAAAATCAGGGAAACAATACACAAATGAACTCTGAACAAATTTCTAAATAGTTTCAGTTTGCAAAATTTCTGAAATAATATTTAAGTTTACTTTAAAAAAGAACTCAAAATGCATCTTTCTCTCATCTAAATCCTTTATAAATTTAGGTTACTGCTCTTTTTTTATTTTTGGTGAATCTTTCAAAAATATTATCTTCATGGTGTTTATAAGATCAAAGGCTACTTGAATCACACACCAAACAAAGAGTGAAACTCCTGAGCTTGTCATACGTTATACCATACACAGTTTTAATAGTTACTAAATATGGAAAATTGAAAAGCAGTTTTCTCATCTGATTTAAATGCTGTCTTTCTTAAAATGTTCTATATTATTTCAAACTAATGCAGTTCAGACCCGAACCAAGATAATTTCAACACAGTAAAAAGAAGAGGAACAGAAAAGCAAACTAAAAAAAACAATGCAGTCACAAGCTTTTTAACACTTCAGTGGCTTAGGCACATTTACAGCCAAAAGTACAGGTGTTTGAAGTCTTGTCATGAGGACTGTTAGCACTTCTTAATCAACACAAGGAGCAGGTGCAGGATGGCTGCCTTTAGAAGCCATACTCTGCAGAAGCACTAGCTCTCCAGAATGTAAAGTACTGTTAATGGTCTTATATTTCTAAGCAATTATCAAGATCAAACGTCTGAGGTCTGTTCTGTCTGGTACTAGCTATATTAGTTATCTACTTTGCAGATAAAGTAAGCATGAAGTCCACGAAAAATTGAAGGGTGGCTTGAATAGTAGTTGCAGGTACGGGAGGTACTTAAGATGAAGCCTTGATGAAATAGCAAATGAGCATGTTAACAGAGAGTGCATTATGGAGCAAGAAGAAAGCAATTCTACCCTGTGCTACTGTAATGAGCCTACTGCAGCACGAGCAGCTCTGCACTGATTGAAAGACAAGGTAAAGTTAATGAGTTAAGTGCGTGGTAAATGAGGGTGTATAGTTTTTTATTTCTTGGAAAACCTCATGGGAGGAATTCAGATCTATTCAAACATTTGTCCTTTGAGATTAGTTTTAACATGCACAGCGTGTTACTGAGCAAGCTGGGAAGATGCTACTGCAGAGTTCCTGGTGAAATTTGTAAATCCTGTAACTGCATCAGTAGAGCCCCCTCCCTGTTTGGTTCACACAATATGCTTGCTTTTTTAATTTGTCTCTTATTTTATTGCTTTATTGTATATTGGTACAGTCAGCTATCTTGCACTTACTGTTTTTCTTTATTTCACATCTGATCTGATAAATGTCTTATTTTAGTAGTTGATTTTTCTCTAACTTAAATCTAGCATAAGCTTTCTCATTGGAATTATACTTAGACTCCCTGACTATTCACATTTTTTATTCATGTTGTCTATCGTGTTGCTTGATAGACAGAAAGCCAGTTCAGGGTGCATTGAAGTTTGGACTTGTACTTTAAGTTCCTAGCTGGCTGCTTTCTCAGATATCCTCACTGCTTTGGAAGCACAGACTATCTCAACTTGAAAAGCCATGTTGTGTAACTAACAGTAATAATTGATTATAAGTGAAGCATAGATAAATGATGTAGAAAAGGCAGGTGGTTGTTTCCTTTTCTTCTCTCTCAGAACTAACAGTTGTAGTGGGCTTGTGCTTCTCTTGGCACTGATGTTATTCAAATTCAACCTACCAAGTCATATTCTATTTGTTGGAGGAACTTCTATGTTACATTTTTCAGCCTGTTGTTCAGATCAAAACTAAGAAATGAAGAAAGTATGCAATCCAATTTTCAGTAGAGTACACTGTTGGCACAGGGTTAACGTGTTGGTTCCAGACAGAGAGAAACACCAGGAATGGATTTTTGAACAAAAATTAAATATATAAATAAGAGCTCTTTTCCAGACAGAACACACAGATGTACTTTTTGACATGGAAAACTGAGGGGAGGAGGGGAGGATCAATATTCTATTTCCAAGAACTACAGCAACCTACTTCTGTCTCCATGCTTTCTGCCTGTTCCTCAGAGCTCTGTGACTGAAAAACCCAATGCTGTGCTATGCACAGCCTGGCACAAGGGCTCATTGAACAATGTGCATTAACCTCTACAAGGTATCTGTCACTTCCTACAACAGCTGGTTCTCTGTGTACAAGGGACACTGAAGGGCATTTGAATTAGAGATTGATCTTTTTAGAAACTCTTTTTGTCTGGAGATTTGGATTGTATGCGTTTCTAATGTTATATCAAGGCTGTGCTGAGAGCCACAGGAGAAAAATCTGACGCTCCATTGAAAGAACAATGGCTGGGTGATAACAATTTTTTAATATTTTCAAGTTCTTCTGAGTGTTGTACAGTGTTGCATAGCTGTAATGCTCCAGGATCCAGGGACTACGGTGATGCTGTGATGAAAACTGTACCACTGTAATGACTCCCCATACTCAGTTTTTAAGATGCAGATTCAATCCTTCAGTGTAGGCACTGATGAGGGGAGAGGGCATTCTCAGCAATGTTAATGGTCTGTTTCAGTCCTTTCAGATTGAATTGATAATAGATCTGGTAGCAAATCACCAGGTTTGAAGAATATGTTAAGAATAATGACACATAGCAAGAGTGTGAAATCAGTAGCAATCAAACTCTCCTCGGGTTCTACAGCCCACATAGCACAACATTACCGTGCACTGTTACCAGCGTGCAAGCGTTTCTCTCTGTCTACTCTTCTGCAGGTTTAATGAATGCCCTACCCATAGCAATTACTTCTCCATTATCACTTTCATATGGAGAATAAGTAATCTGTAAGTTTTCCAAGTCTCAATTTCAGAACAAATTTTATTAATTTATATAGAATGGAAATTGTCTTCACCTATTCTTGGTGCCCTCAGCAGAGGTTAAAATACAGCTAGGAAAGGCACTCAAGATTAGAAATGAATCTCATTAATGTCATTTTTACAGTCCTTCACCATCACAAAGCCAGCAGATTATCACTTGAAGCATTCTGCGCTCAAGCTTCAGTAATTCCCAGAAAACTGCAGAGCTTTGAAACAGTCCCTTAATTGTAAAGTTATTCAGATCAAAAGGATGAAGAACTAAGAATTCCAAGTTGCTTTGGTTTTCTATTTATTTTCCTCTTACTTCTTTTTAACCTGATGTGGGTGGGATTTTGTTTTTTGTGTCAGTTTGCCTTGTTTGTTTGTTTGTTTTACTACTATTCTTGTGGCAGATGGATTATCAAAATAAAACGAACACAGAAAAATTAGACCATTAGCTTAAGCACTTATTCAGGAGATTTTTGTTCTTCTGAAAAATGTCATGCTCAGTACCAATGCAGATGGTCATAAATGGCAGTGATAACAATTTCATTTTTCATAATCTTCACTGGCTTAAATTCTTCACTGGCTTAAGCCAATTCTTCAATTGGCTTAAATGTGGTTGCAGAAAAGCTTAACGAAGTGATCTATTTGTAAGACTTTAAGAGTAATATTTCTGTACTTTCTACACCAAAGTTCATGAAATTATCTACCTTGAGGATAAGAAAAAACAAGCAAGTTCATCACGTCATTCTTATTTTTACATGAAACTGAAGTAATGCAGCATTTTCTATATATGAAAAGGAGTAAGTGATTCACGTTATATTGCAGGAGCACTGCATCTTCTGGTAGCATAAATACTCATAAATACACCTCAAATACCACTCCAGAGAAAGGAATTTTATAACTTCTTAGAGAATGGTTACAGAACGCCCAGAGGCACGCAAGGGCAACAGGTTACGGAGCTCAGGAAGCTGCAGGTTAAGTGGTTTTAAAATAGAACAAATGCAGCACCTGGGGAGACAGTCTGGGTTAGGGCGGCTCCCGAGTCCCTAACAGACACACTGTTTCTGAAGGAAATCTTACATCGCAGCAACCTTTCGGGGAAAGCAAAGAAGTATGAACACTACTACATTTGTCTCACTCATAGTTTGAGTCAAGAGGTGGTGGAGGAGAAAAATAAGCAGGATTCTGTGATACAAAACCACTTGAATTGCACACGGCTGTATTAGGTGATACAAGACACTGTAGCAGGCTCAAACTGTTTTATGCACCAAACTTTAAAAGCACGTGCCTGCAAATGGAGGTGTGAGACAAGGCTTGGGGAATTTAAACTGATGGCGACTCTCATGTTGCAGTACTCACTTGGAGGATGCACTCTGAGACCTTTTCCCCAGGTAATACAGTGATGAGTGCTAAAAAAACTTAAAGGGGAACTGATTTGAGTATTTACTCACATAAAGGGAGTTTTCCCTGGACATAGGCTAAGATCACAGCCTGCTATTATTAGCAGAATTGGATAGTGAGTGTACGCATCTCTGTGAATGGAGGAGACAGAAGCAATACAAATAAAAGAAACAAAGGTCTAAATAGTCACTCCAGGGGAAAAAAGGCACATAGCTCAGACCAAGTTTAGGCACAATCAGTTTCAAGCTTAGTGCTGAGAAGAAAGAAATCAAGATGCTGGGCAAGGAATAGTGCCTCCTGTTTTTATCCTACTAGGCTCATTAAAGCACAGCTTATGTTGAATTAACAGAACAACTCTATGAACTCAAGAAATTCTATGAATACTTTTTTTATAAGAGAGTCAGACCACAGGCTAAGTGTTCCATACACTGCAAGGCAGAATTGTGGGATCACAGTTTTCAAAGCCCAGTGATTTTCCATGAAGATGATAGTTATGAAAGCTCAGATAAGCTCACTGTCTTATGCTTCAGTTTTAATATTGATGTGCTCTAACCTTGCCTGCTAAGCATGGTCATATCACTTTCATTCTGAGTTATTCCAAGAGATAAGTTGCAATTAAAACTTCACTGCTTACATTAGCCACATAGTGTCACCCTAGACCATAAAAAAGTTTAATAAAAAGAATTCTGCCTAATTACTACCATTGAGAAGCTGTGCTAGAAATAGTCTTGAGAAATGTTCCTACTTCCTAATAAAATAATAAGCTTCTCAGGGGTATCTATTTCATCCTGTTGCAATGTCAGTAGCTAGAATCCTGCTGTCTTCAGGTGTTTCTAACTTTTTGGAAAGAGCCATCTCAGTACTCCATGCCAATCATCATCAATAAAGATCATTTCTGCTTGAGATATTGGCATCTATAATCTTCATATTTGACGCTGGTGTTTTTCTTTTCTAGTGATGGCATATCAAAAGTATTTTTTTGTGTGTGTGTGAGATTTTGAAATGTAATTTCGATTCTGAAGGTACACATATGTATAATTGCAAGCCTACGTATTTAAATTTATACCCATAAATTACTCCAGTGAAGAATCAAAATAATTACAAAGCAAAATCTGGTATTTCATTTTCTTATCTGTGATTTCTGAAAGTGTACAGAATCAAGATCGGTTTGTATTTCAGGGTTTGCCTTTCTCCCTTATCATCATATGATATGGAACAAATGACTTTAAATGAAGTGTTTAAAGCCCAAATTTTGTCTCAGATATTACAAGTTCTTGAAAGACTGATGATTTTCAACATAGTTTTAAACAAATAGCAAAATTACAAAGTAACTTTGAGATCCAAATGAAAATACCTAAATCCAAAATACCAGAAAAGTTTCATCCAAAATTATGGTGGCATTTAAAATTCAGTTGCAAGGCACAAGGTTATGGACATGTGGATATGGAATGAATTGAGATTCAATGGATATTCCCACTCTTCTGAGTATACAAATGGTAAAAATGATAATAATGGATTATAATTATAAAAACTAAATTTACAATGATGCTATTCCTCAAATGATATATTTTTGGTGAAAGAAAATGGTGCAATTGAGTGTGCAATGGCAAGGGCAAAAGTCCACTGAATGGTGGTTAACTGCATCACTGAAGCACAAACTGCAACAAGATATTCTTGGAAGTCTGATCACATGAAATCCAACTCCGAAAAAATACCTGAGCTGCAAATGACCACAAGGAACTTCTTATCTTCCTGTACCTGCTGTCAATTTCATCAGCTTGTATTTGTCGTCTTTTGTCTTTGAAGTGCTGGTCTGTTTCCCTTCTCCGCTCCTGCCTGAGCAGCCCTTCATTTTCACCACAGCTAAGCCCAGAACTCAGAGCTTTCTCCTTGCCTCCATACTTCTCTGTTTTGCTCTGGGTTGCCAGGTTGCTCCCCAACCTTCACACCAGGCTTTTTGTTGTTGTTCTGGGTTGGGCTGCCTTGAAAATGAGTAAGACAAATACCCTTGCTAAGTCCTAGTTGCAGTGAAATCGCTGGGAGTGGTGGAAGCAAAGCAGAAAAGCAGCCTGAGACAGGTCCAGGGTTTTTTGTACATACTGGTTTGTCCCCAGGAGCTGTGCCTTCACTAGTTTTGCTTCCTGTCTGATTAGCCTTCCTTTGTACTATCTCCTTAGGTTCTTCCAATCTCATCTGCTAGAAATAAATAAAACTGAATTTACATAACAACTCACAATTATTTATATACTCTGTGTCTGAAAGTTTATAGTCTATTTGCAGCAGTGAACAGGCTATTGATTATACCTAAAAACTAATGAATATTCTTAAAACATGAAGTATGGAGGAAAATGAGAGTGCATAGAACTAAGATTTAAGATGTCACTGGAAATGTCATATTCAAGGAATAAATATAATCAATTACCAGAAGTCAAGTTTCAAATAACATGAAATCAATATGTATTATAAAGTTGACCAGCACTGACAAGATATGGCAGGAGTGCATGAGCCAAGAGTTCAGGGTGTGCTTATGTTAAATAAAGGAAGTAGTTTTGGTAATTTTTGTATGCCCAAGCTTTTGTTACAGTTCATTTTGAAAAACTTAAGTATATAAAATAAGCTAATTTCTGTTTTCTTACATTTCAGTCTCCAAAAAACGAGTTTGTTAGCTTTCTCGCTGATTCCCATTTACATCTGTTGGCCATTCCTAAATTGCTCAAGTACTCAACCTGCTTTTTACAGCTTGATTTGTTTGGGCTCTTTTGCAGACTGTCCAGCCAAGTAGACTGAACAGCTCTGAGCTGTAGTTAATATATATGTAGCAAAAAGCCTCATATGTAATAAAAAAGATAATTCTTAAAGAAGGAGTCTCTAAGACTAGTTGCAATTACAAAACTGAGTCTTTTTGTATGAAGAGTAAAATGTTATCCTTCTTCCCCCTCTATTTGTTTTTACTTAGATATATGCCTTATATGTATATGTAAAGCATTTCTGAGCAATACTTGTGAATAGTGAGAAGAAATTGAGTTATCTACTCTGATTAAAGTATGCCTTAAAAGAACGCTTACAGAAAACATGATGAAGAGAAAAAGACAGTCTGTTTCTTTCAGAATGTAACGAAAATGTAGCACCCTGAGTGTTTCTGCTCTTATCTAGAAAGCCATGCAGCAGGCCTAGTGTTTGCAGAACTAAGCAGTTCCAGTCTTGCAGTATATTTGATTTGAGAGGCACTAGGGAATTAACAATTTCCTCTCTTAGAACTCTCCGGGTGTCTTCTAGTAATTCATCACCAGTTCTTCAGAACTGTCCATGCTCTCTCTATGTTCTGAAAGTGATCCAGATTTGGTGTATTTCTTAAAACTGGGTAGTCTAAAGATCATTCAAGGTAACAATCAGCAGGATAATTGTTTTGACAGTAGTCTCTTGCAAAGCCAAAATGAGTATAGTTTGCTGTTGGCTATATTGTTGTAAAGAAAGCTGACTAATTCTGTTAGCCCTCATAATTTAAAAGTTCAGTAATTACTAAGACTGGTAAACCCTTAAGTAAAAAAATAAAATGTTTGGGATTATCTATTCCTGCAATAAATGTCTTAGTATGTCTCATCTGTGATTAAAGATCAGGAAAGCATAATGTTCTTAGTATAAGAAAGAAAGGGAGAAGAAATACATTTTCCTACAAAAACATACATCAAGTTCAGTTATTACTGCATTACATCCATACGTAAGATTTTCTAAGGGAAAGCTTTTACTTATTTTTACATAGTAAGCAGTTGAAATCCCATTTAGATTTTCTACGTGGTCATTTCTGAGCAGAAACAAAGCAAAACAAGAGTCACCGCAGCTCTCGATGGAATTATCAATCTGCAAGTAATTATCTTGCAGCTGTAACTGCTTAAAAAAACTCCAAAGTTTTGAGCTTTGAAGAGTTTTCTGATTTCCATTCCACTGCACAAAATCATTCTCCGCTTTTACTCTAACATTCAACCTCCAGTAACTTCAGGTGAAAAAGTTTACAGCAATATTTCTAAGATTTTCACGAAATGTTCTAAATTTCATGCACATTCTCTTCTCATGAACAGAACATAATAAAACATCAAAGATGTTATCATACTCATCACGTAGGCTTTAAAATAGACAGAGAACTTGCTGTGAGGCTCTTTACTCAGAGGAAAACTTAACTAGATGGCCTGATCCAAGCACACACCTTGACTGAGAATTACATATGAACTGTATGGTTAAAGATTATATGTGTAAGTATTGTGACTTCAATGTCCCTTCCTAAAGCAAAGATATAATTCTCTCTCCCTGACTGCTAGTTAATAGGGTGCAGTTAATATTCACTACAACATCAGCTTTCAAACTGGAGGTAAGCCAGGAAGCATTTGCAGTCAGATGTGATATACAATAACAACAGAAATTCAATCTAAGACTTCTTGGCAGATATTAATTTATTTAATAGCCTCCTGTGCAGCATTCATCTTTCTTAGAGTAAGGCAGAAAACTAAATCTAAGGCTAAAGAGTACGTGTATTGTAAAATAGAAATTAAATCAACCTCAAACCTGTACAGAGCTATGTTTGATTATACATGAAGAAATGTTTATTTTAATTGTGTGCAAACATAACTAACCAGCTTGGTGTGTTAAAATCCTTCCTACTATAGAAGACATTACTAGGAAGTATCTTCTTAAAGACAGAAGGAACGGGGGAAGAGAGCAGAGGAGAATAAAATTCTGAGTCAGTAAGAAAGCCTTTTAAGTCATCAGAAAGCCTTTTAGGAAAAAATCTTTGTGTAGAAGTTAAGTGTAGAGCTAAACCACCTTCAGACGTGTAGTATGTTACCTTCACAGTAGGGGTCTGCCATCAGCTTGGCTTATGAGTGCCAGTCAGCTCTTATTAGGGTATCTTAATGGGCAACTAAAGATGTCTTAAAGTTGTCTAGTTATCATACTACTTCTATGCTTGTGAGAATCCTTTTACAAGGTATTCCTGATTTTTACAGCTAAAATAGAAGAGAGAGTCCTTTATAGCATGTTTCATGTAATGGCGCAACCCTCCTTTTCCCTGTGGGCTCACACAGAGTGTGGCTGAACAGAATCTCCCAGCTGTCCAAGTCTGGAGAAACGCGGATGGCTTCAGTACAGCCCAGGCTGAGCCAAGTGAAACAAGTGCATTTTATCTTCACGCGAACAAGTCAGACTGGGTTTGCAAATGAGGTAATTACCCACTTCATTGCCCATGCTCTTGCCAGTTTGAGACCTGTACCAGTATTTTTGCATTCAGTTCTGAGCACTAGTCATCCAGTAGGATATGACTGCTCACCCACTAACACTGGTTCAGGAAAAAGCTTTTCCTTCAGATTTCTAACCTTACAGGCAAGTCCAAGCTACTTCTAAATCTGTGTATGTCCATTTAATTCCAGCTCTCATGAGTGGTCGAAGGTGTTACACTGGTACTTGTTGCTTTCATCTCCTGGTAAAAACAAAAGCACTGCTTCCTTATCTTTAGAGCTCTGATCAGATTTTCTGTCAGTTAATGCTGACCCTTAGGAATATGTTTACTTCTAGGACCACCTGAACTGCTGTCAGAACCACAGGTTAGGATTGCTGGGCAGAAACATTGTTCAGGCAGAAATTTCTTTAAGCCAAAACAGGTCCATTCAGTAGGAAGACATCCCACTTTCTGTCCATTTCTGCATGGAAAAATTGCCAAGTTCTAGGTTCAATTTTACTTTCTCTTTCTGTCTTGGTGATACAGTGATCTTTACAGTATTTGTTTCCAGGCCGTAAACACGCTGTGTTAAAATAAGTGAATACTTGGATAACCTCATAGTCCTCTTAACAAATGCTCCTAAAAATAGAATTTGTAAATTTGTCTCTTTTCAGAGCTATAGACTCATTAAAGTTCATGTTCAGTTTCAATTTATTTCAGTTTCAATAGGTTTCTTCTCCTTAATTACAATTTAATTTAATACTCTGCAGAATATTTAATAATGTCATTTATTTTACTAGTGATGCTCATACCAGGCAAAATCAAAACAAAACAATCAAACAAACAGACAAAAAAAAAACCACCAAAATGAGCATTCTGGAAATAAATGAAAACCCACAGTCCCTTGCATGCAAAATCTCAACAAGCAACTAATTCAAATTAATTACTGCAAATCTACAATTTTAGCACTGTAAAAACTATGTCTTGTTTTATATTTCAAGGATGAAGGCCTGTGAGCTGTTGAGTTAATCATTAGCTCACCTGCAAATTGGGGAGGGACACATGTCAAATATTATGTTAAATGCCACTGGAAATCTTTTCCTCTTTATTTTAAGTCTACAATAACGGACAGATAGAAGTACCATCTTGTTCACAGGTGTCATCCTTTCTATCTAGCTTATTTCTGTCTTTGCAACACCACTACATTGCTACCCTACCTGCAGGATCTAGGTGATCTAGATGTATTTGTTGGAATCAGCTGCTGATGGAAGCAGAACAATTTGAATAGCTGTTCATAAATAAATAAATAAATAAATACATTGTATAACATCTCTGTTCCTTTGTAAACAGGGAATTCCATCCCATATATAATTAAATTGACCATATTGTTCAATCACAGAATTGCAGGGGTTGGAAGGGACCTCTAGAGATCATCTAGTCCAACCCCCTGCCAAAGCATATCTTTTTGTTGCAGTTAATTTCAAAGCAGATTAATAAGCCCTTCTATGCTCATCGTATGTTAACATTAGATTTGCAAACACAAATCAATCTCAATCAATTGCAGCAAATAATTTTCTATTTATGTATTAAGAAATACTCTGATAGAAAAAACAGCATCCCACGTTCACCATAGGCAAGTATGTGCTCAGCATCATAGTTGTTCCCTTAGAAACAAGGAATCATATGATATGCAGTGCTAGTGGAGCATGCTCAGTTCTTTTTTCAGTAATTTTTCTTCTTTTGTTATGAAACCTACCTCAGATATTTCTGCAGCAGCAGAAGCTGCTTCATTTTACTCATATGTTAAAGCATGTTGCAGGTGATTAGCAGTGGTTTGTACTGCTGGTACTAAAATCTTGATTAATGTGGAACAAAACAACACATGCTTTTTCCTGTGGGGAAGTGCAGCCTCCCTACATGTAGACATTCTAAAGAAATCTCAGCAAAGTTAATTTCACCCAGTTAGAAGAGAACTGAAAGGTCACAGCAGATAAACTGGAATTTTTCTCCATCAATTCAATTCTTCATGAACAATTTATGAAAAATCCCAGTATTCTGTCAGTACATCAACTGGAAGTAAAGGAAATTCTATTAAATGAAGAAAAAATCACAAAGTAGAGTACTCAGACTTTGAAGGACTTCTTTTAGTACAGTTTTTAGAAAGTAAATCACTGCTTTAAGATGGAAAAATATCCTGGTCTGTATACCGTAGCTCTGTTGGTTGGCATTTGTATCTAGCAGTGTGTCTTGAATACATGATGAGCCATTCACAGACTCCCACAAGCTGCTGGAGTTTAAAGCTGAATTTATTCAAGTCCATACCCAATCTTATTTCACTGAAGAATAAGACCTCTGTTGGAGCTAACTTGAATCACTCTTGTTTTCCCTTGTTAAACTGAGGTAGCCGTTTCTGATGGCCCTTTCAAGCAGCAAAAATTGCAACATTATATATATTTACATAAATCTACATGTAAGCATGGGAATAAGTATAAAATCCTGTTACCTCAGGTTTATGGGGGGGTGACGTTGGATTACGGTCTTTACTAGCTCTTTTAGTAACATTACCATACTCCAATGTTTGGATTATAAGACAGAAAATAAGTACATCCTAAAAAAGGCTTGTTTTCCTTGAAAAATAATTTTTCATTATTCAAATCTCTCTTAGAAGTATATGCTTCCCAGCTGCGTGCAAAGCGCGTGGTTTTGTAGGTGGCAGAAGCAAAGCCATCAGGGAAAACTGTGCCTTTCTTCCTGTCCCAGTAACCTAGCCACGAGGGCTTGTATATTCAAAGGCTATTGAATGTGCTGACAAGGAGAAAAACTGGAAAGTTTAGTATTGCATAATACCCACAAAGCGGGGAGTTACACGAAGCCTACAGGGCTCGGTATAGTGGCAATTCATCAGATGTCTATGTACTTGCTTCATGGGGGTCCCTGTTTTGTAGTACAAGCCATTGCTGTTCTTTAAAGCACATCAAATTTATACTGTAAACAGGGGAGTACCACGAGCAGCTAAAGGAAGTAGCATTTTTTGTCTGACATTGTATCCCCAGTTCCACGAGCCATGCTCCAACTGCTTCACTCCTTGCTGGGCTAAGGCTTAAGAGAAACCCAAGTGAAATAAATGGATGGAAGAAAATGGTTTTAGATGTCACACCCACCAACCTACACAAAGCTGATCACAAATACCGTCTTTTATTTTAACATCCCATCTTTTTCTTTTCATTCTGCAATCTGACTGGACAGATGTTAGATTGAAGGGAGAAAGAAGCTGTAAATTTTGTCTTGATTTAAATGCTACCTTTTAGTTTTTGTGTGAAACTTACAGGAGCCTAAAGATAGCTGATATACTACAGAACCTTACAACAAGTAAATGCATAGCAAAAAAAAATATAGTCAACAACAATCATAATGTTTTGCACACCCTACACTGTCCAGTACGACACAAAACATGGTCAAAAATATTTTAAAAAATAAGAATGGATCAAGAGAAGCTTAATATAGCCTTATATCAATTAATCACAAAGGAGTACAGTTGTACTGTTGCTCCAAGTTTCTCGAGTAGTTATGCAAAGCTCTGTTGACATACTAAAGGATCACATGAAGTTTACAATGAAGTAGTTTGTGATGCTAGCAGATCAAACTCTAAATTTAAGTCATTCATGAGGCTGCAGAGCTCGTAAGGCACGTCTGCTTTTGCAGCTGATTTTCAGTTTTCTTTCTGCTGTAGCTTTAATGATTTGTTCTGCAGATAATTACATTGTTCTGTGCTATCCGTAATGACACCAATAATTTTACAAAACTATTTTAATTTAATATTCATTGCCATCAGCAATGAAAATTTAAATTGCACATATTGGAGGGTTGAGATCTTCGATACATCAAAATGAAAGCAAAGGAAAATTAAACCGACTGTCTAAAATAAACAGCACAACAGTTTGGTTAATGGAAAGGTCACTGCCTTCTGTCAATGAGTTTTTGAGTAACACGCAGTTAACTGAAGTCTTGCTTTGTCATAAGATAATTTACTCAACTGAAGAATCAAACTACTTCAGTTTTCAAATAATTTATTATCTTCTGGGGCTTTTAAAATTCAGTATACAGGAAGAGTGTATGGTTGTTTTTAAATATAAATGACATTTTTTTTTTGTTCTCTTCAAAGTACTTCAGCTTTATATTACCTGATGGAATTAGTACCTGCTTTAATAAAGGCAATACGAAGGTAATGCCTATCTTATTAGACTGACTCATGATGTCATAGGCAGATGGGACTAAAAGGTGGCATTTTTGAGTTGCTTTCCTGAACTATAGTCCTCACTGCACTTTATTTTGCCCACCATCAGCCATATCTGCCACTGGTTAGTACTTGGACAACAGTCAACTCTAAGACAAAATGACTTTCCAAGAGTATAACTCACCTCAGGCTCAGACTCACTATTATAGGAAAAAACTCTGGGAAATGTACACAGTCAACATGTTTATTCCTATTTACTGAGAAACAATTGCAAACCAAAAAGTGTGAGAATCATGACTGTGTTGGATGGAGCTTGACTAGTTTCAGGATGCATGGACACGATACATAAATGTCTAAATTTGAATGATTCAGAAAGTAATGTAATGGGTGTAGGAACATTTCTGTTACCAGAAAATATCAAGATTTTCTAGTTAAGGGAGTGAAATAATAAACACAACAGACAAGAATCATTATCAATATGACACAGATCAAGTCAGGGGCTGGTAAATGTAGAGATCTATAAGCAGGGTCAAAACCTAACACCTAAAGGTTACATGACGACATAGCACATAAACTTCAATGATGGAATTACCTTTTCTCAAATTAAGCTTAAACAGAAAGCACAGGGATATACATGATGTACTAACTCTTGAGACTTTCTCTTCAACAGTACTGCTTCTCCATGGTAAACAAAGCTACAATCACTTTTTCAATTATTGTGCTACTTGTTCATCTTTAAATCCTGCAGAGCAACAGTGTATGAAATGCAGTGATGAAATTTATGATCACCACTAAAAATTGTATAATTCTGACTCTTCCATCTGCCTCAGTTTATAAATATATTCTCTGCTTCACTTGAGCTATACTATCCTTTATCTAATCTTCTCTTCATGCCTATGCTTACAAAAAGCAACTGATGTATTTGTAAGCACTTCTGAATTTTGCTGAATAATTATTACACTAAGACATCAGACATGAGGTAGAGATTTGGAAGTTAGACTAATTAAAAAAAAAAACAAAAAAAAAACAACCAGCACAAGTCAGAATCAAAATCTATGGAGAAAAATTGAATTTGTGCAGGTACTTGAAAAAATACTGCTGCCCGTGAACGTGCTTTTTTTTTTTTTAAAGTTATCTCCCACCTACTTCACATAGGCACTTGACCTAACCCTCCTCCTTGCTCTTTGTAGGGCCATTTTTCTTTCTCCACATTCGGAAATATGATACTGGAATTTTTTGCTGCATAAAAAATAATATCTTAATCGAAAACTAAATTGAACAGCACCAAAAATCACAAAAAAAAAAAAAAAAATAAAAAAAAAACCAAGCTAATAAAGAACAAAGGAACAACTTGCCAGTGACCAATCACTCAATCCATGACAAAATCATGAAGTTCTGTCTACCTCTCTCACACTCATTAGTTATAATATATATATATTTAAAGCTGGACTATGAGTTCAAGGACTCATTATTCACTTTGATGCAGTGATTACCAAGAAAATTAGATAGCAGTGCTACCCACTAAGGTTATCAGGATAGGTTATCATATTCTGGCTATAAAACCTACTATTTTAAACTTCCACAATACAAATACAGCATTCAAACAAACAACAAAATTATTGGAGAAATGTCACTGAAAGAGCTCCAGATATATTTTTGCAAAGAACTGTCATTTTACTTGGGTCATGTATGGGTTTGCTCCTAATGTGTTTGCACAAGATATCATGCAGATGGTGAAGACAACATCAGAATAGTGCACTGCTGCAATGATCTCATAGTGTTTCAAGGGAACACACAGAGACTGGATGCAAATAACAGAAAATATCCAGAATTTGTTTCACTTCACTTTTTTTTTTTTCTTTAATCAGCATTCAATGCAGGGTAATTAAATACTGAGCAATAGCATAGCTGGAAATGTAAGAACTACAAGTGCAAAAAATCCCCAGATCCAACTCAGGGTACACTTTGTCTAGTAGCTCTGAAGCCTTGCACTGAATGGCACTAGTGATGCTGAAATCACCCTGTCTGACACAGCACTGCTTTTATTCTTACTGTGACCTTTTCATAAAGGTGGGAATAAGTAATGATAAATGTAAAATTTCAGCTGCAGGGTCTCTATTACAGCTGTGTACACTGAGGCATGAAAAGGTAAGGTCACAATAGTCCTGAGTTCTGAAAGCAAACTGCAGCCCTTACTGCAGGATGTATTTTTGATTTCAATTTGGCAGGCTACCTGCCTTCTGGGTGGCCTTAACTTCTCCCAAGTTCTCCGGCAATGGAATGGACTTTTTTCCAAAGTAACTGGCCAGATCCTCTTTTTCTGAAGTTACTATTCAGCCACTTAGTCCTTCCAATTTCACCCAGAAACTCTATTCTTAGTGTTCAGTGTTTCTTAATTCAGATAAACAGAAAGTTTCTAGTCACTACATTATGCAAAATCTTCAACAAGTACAGAGGGAAGGAACAAGTTAAACACACTGCTCAGGGAAGGATGTTTTTACAAGTCTTTGGAATGAGCTCTGTGGGAATCCTTTCAGTTCTCTCACACTGACTCTTATCTGTACCTCTGAAAAATTTCCTTATTTTTTGCTGCTGTTATAACCAAGGAAATCCTAACATTCTGTTAGCATTTGGATGGAGGCTGCAGTATCCCTGGTTCTCAAGTCTGTTTAGTTTTTATTTAATATTCATGTTTACTTCCACTATAATGAGGTCTTAATAATACTGCATGAGCCAAAGCACCTAGATGGTCTGAGTGCCCTGATCAGCCTCACCTGAGACCTCCACTCCCTGTCCTTGGGCCCATAATCCATTTAAGCTGAGGTCTGTTTAAACTCTGAGCTATGCTGCAGTTAAACTGTTTCTATGGACCCTGCAGAGCAGAACTCCAGCCTGTGGTCAGACCTTGGGCCTTCCCAATTCAATGTAGATGTGCCTAAAAACTGCTGCTTATCTTCAGTGCTGTTTCTGATTATCAGATCTAACTTTAACACTGACGTGTGAATCCATGCTCCTGGCTTACCCCTGGACCTACTTCATCACCAAAGATCTGTATGTCTCCCTAGGCTTCCAGCTGACCCTGACTCCAATCTCTGGGTCTGTCCTGCTTGCCTCACTCGAGAATGGTGGCAGAGAATCTTGCTGGTGAAGCTCCTATCCTGTGGAACATGTTTTGTGTCCCTTAGGGATCAGTCTGCCTTTTCAGTGCCCTTGACACCATTTCTCTAGAGTTCTTAAGAAATGATCTTTGTTCATACAATCTACTTTCCCTTATAAACCTTGAGCTTTGTAGTAATTACAATCTCTGTGCTTTTAATTCAGTAGATACTGCAAAAATGCAACACACTAACATTTTTTGACATAGATTTACATTCTCTGATTTGGCACGTTTGCAATTATCCAAATGTGTTTCCATTCTAATTTGCGTTTTGCTGTCTTTATGTTGCTACATTTGGATTCTTACCAGTTTTCCTTCTCAGATGGTGAATAGCCTGGTTTCATTTATGCAGGCAATTATTACCCTTTTGTGTGGTTTTGTGTTGGTTGTTTTGTTGTTTTTTTTGTTGTTGTTGCTGTTGTTTTTAATGACAGCACATCAGAACTGCAAACTTATTCTTGCAGTTCATAACAGAAACCAGAAGAAAAAAACTAAACATGGATGCAAAAGAGTCAAACTGGGGGCTCTCTGAGGTCCCTTCCAATCCAAGCCATTCTGTGATTCTAAGCTACAAAAAAGAAAAAAAAAAAAGGAAGAGACATCCCCTGGTGTACGCCTATTTTATATAAAATACTGAGTACTGAATTTGGTGGAGAAAGAAAATAGTTATGACTGAGTAGCATGGTGATCTTCGCTCTGTCATGAATTCCTATGCTTTTTATCTGCAATCTGCGGGGAATCAGAAAACCTGCACAACAGATTCTAATATATAATAATAATACTCTGACTTCTGTGTACTCAACTGACCATTTTTCATTTTAGGAATAAATACTGTTTATTCCTCTTTATGGTCCTAAACAAAGAAAATGCCCCATCTGTCTTGTTTTCCAGGAGATGTCCCGTGAGTATAGTAAAGAGGAGGGCTATACTTCAGGACTTACTCAGGGTAAAAAGGAAAGAAGAAAAGGCCAGAGTAATGACAATTACAGAGCCCTTTCTGTTGCAGTCAATTTTAATATGCAAAAGACATTTTCTTGAGATAAGCAAGGAATTTTACAACATTAAAGTTGCAGAAGAAAATCTGATTAATTTCTTGTTAGTATATGAATCAAGGTGAATAAAAAGCTCCTTAAATGCTCAGTATTGTTTTTCTTGTTGATTTTTTTGTTGGTGTTGCCAAAGCTATTAATGGACAAAAGTTCAAAAGAATTAAAGTGATGCAAGATGAAAATTAAGTATCACTGTCAGAAAGTAAGTATTTCATTTAAGCCTTCGATTCTACTTGGCTTGAAGCTCTCCACTTTGTTCAGCTGGGAGCTCGGTTTGATGGCAGACACAGAACCACACAGCTATACTTCAAATGTGGATGGAAAACCATAAAACATCAAAAGACAAAAAAAGTAATTATCAAATATTCTGAAAACACCAAAGGAACCTTAACACAGTTTGACATACTAAATGGGACTCAATCAGGAAATGCCTTAAAATGCCATATGCCTGTGAAATTGGAGTACTATTAATATTTTGAATTCCCTTTCTCAAAGAGAACCATGAAATTTTGGCAGTTGTTGAAATCGGATGTTTAACTAAAAAGGTTAGAGATTTCTAATCCTTTTGTTTTAATTCTAGTGCAGCTAATTTGCCTTTTTTCAAGTATCCTAGCAACCATTTTTCCCCCTCCACCAGTACCGTAAAGGTTAGGTAAGGATTCTAGAAAGATTGGCCTAAAATATAAAACAAACTGACAGAAGAACATTTCTTAAAGGCACAACTTGCTCTAATAATATTCTGACAATTCTAACGTGTGTTAAGAGAGAGGAGGCAGGAACCAGAGAAACAATCCCAAAATGACTTTTAACAGTTTGAAAGGCCATGCAATATTTGACTGAATAAGGGCAGAAGCTTCACAAAGGGCTACCTCAGACCCAGAGAAAGTTCCTTGCACAGGTTTGATGCAGTATTTGTTCAGACAAAAAATCTGAAGCAAAAAATAGTTGTGATGTATTCAGAAACAAAGTTCGTTCTGCTATACCAAAATATTCCAGCCAAAATGTGTGTGTACAATCTAATAATTCATTGTTTTGGAGCTGATTGCTTGGGAAGTTTCACTAAGATTGCTATCAATAGCACAACATTTAGATGACATTAACAAACACTGTTCCCTCACTTCTGTCTGTACAGGCACCAGAACTCTGTCAGTTTAATTTAGACTTCACCAGTGTCACTTGAAGCCTGAAGTATATTGTACCTGACATACTGTAGTTACCTGTGTCAACTAAAATGCTTGCTTCTGACCAGCAACATGGTTCTAATACAGCATCTCAAATAGGAAGTGATACTTAGTGATGGATGAATTTTTAACTCCTTAAGCAAAATCTGGAGGGTCTTGGATATGTCCACATGGGATATAGGCAGGACAGCCTAGAATGAGTGCAGGGAGCTGTACAATCATGTTACTATGCGAATTATCTGTGTTTTCACTATAGGTTTCTTTTCTTAATACAGAGATTAAGATATGCTCAACATGGATGAATGCCCAAGAATATTCTTTGCAAGTGTTTATGCTTTTTGCCTGTTCTAAATCTTTTTCTAGTCTTCCATTCTAAGCTCATTATATTCCTCCGTTTCTGTAAGTAAATGCTTATTTTTGAAGTAATTTTCTAAATGCACAGGAGCTGGAATTAAAATTCAGCATAATTATTTTCAAGTGTTAAGAAATGATTACATTAATAGTTATACCTTTTTAAAAAGGGCTCTAATATAAAAATTGAACATTCCCAAACACTTCCCAGGTTTGCAAAACAACACAAAGCCAGTTCAGTTCCTGAGATTTTAAAATTACTCATAGGAAAAGCACTCTCAGATCGCTGCATTTCAGAATTGCAGTGCTCTAAAGCATAGTTACTACTCGATCCGGCAATCTGCAATCCACGAGACTGCACGACTTTTAAAGGAAAAACCCCACACGTAGCATTTCACGGGAAGGGGCCACCAGAGGGAGCCGACTTTGCTGGGCTCGCACAGAGCCCTGGGCTCCGCACACAGAAAAGGCTGTTTCGCCATCACATTGAACGCAAGTTGTCTTTCGATGTTACAAGTTTGCAGACTGTGACAATTTCATCAACACCTGAATTTCATTGTTTGTAAATAATTTACTGGCTATTCCTAATTCAGACATTTGCTTTTCTGGACTGTTAAACCAAATACCAACGTGAAGAATCAGACATACACCACTGTTCCTCCAGAAATCAAACCTCCGTCATGCAGGAGGTCTAACTTTTCCCACATTGCTGCCTTCCTGCTCCCTAACCAACAGTTACAAAGTGGCATGGCAAAAAACAACAGGGAAAGCTATTAACGTGCTTTTTCTCAGCACCCTTTGGTAAAAGATAAAGCACACTGATGCAGCCAGGGCACACAGGCTATGGGAAGGCTTCAAGCCCCCACCACGTGCAGGCTGGATGCTGGTGACATGCAGAGAAGTCACCAGCAGCCATATGCCAGACAAATTCAGCAAGGACTTGCCCGTAGTCTGCTTGCTATAATGGCTCAAATGCTGCACGTGAAGTCCTGCCTGGCTGAAGCTGCACAGAGATGATAAAGTGGGGGGTGGGTTGGTTCATTTGTTTCTTTGCATTTTCCCACTCCTTTTTTTTTAATTTATTTTTTCCTCTCCCCTTTCTTTCCCTAGAGAAAAATGTCTGAGTGCTTTATAGATGCAACAACCTGTCTAGAGCGTGAGGGAAGGAGTGGTAGGTATCTAGTCCTTGGTCCTTCTCTTATGGAGAAGTAAATACAGGTTGCATTTACCCTCTGTTTTCCCACCATTCAGCAAGGCTGTACACAGCTGCTATGAGGCAAAATTGTTAAATATTGAGAACGCAGAAGAAAATCTCAACCCTTGCAGTTTGCACGTCGTTGATTTGGAAGAACTGAAAACAAAACCACCACGCCCTCCCCCACACCCCGTTTCTCCCAATTAGATTAATTGGCGTAATTCCAGAATCCTGATGACGGAGCACCTGAAACGCACACGGGATGGGCGCTGATGGCCGGCTCTTTGTTACCCTAAATGCACAACACATGTTCCCAAAGGGCAACGGACGGTGAAGATAAAACCCAGAGCTGCTGCCTTTGTTCCGTCCGAGCCGCTCCGGGAGGGGAGCGGGTTTGCAGATGCCCAGCACCAAGAGGAAAGGACCGCGAGGGTTATAGGAGAAAGTTATACCCAAAGAAAGGCTTCAAAGCGCGTGCCAGGCACCGGGAGCCGTTCTGCTCACCAAACCCGCGCTCAGCAGGAGGGGCTTCCCCCGTGCAGCCGCGACGCTCAGGTGAGTGCTGTTCCTGGCGTGCTTTCATTACATATATATATATATATTCCCCCTAAGCAATATTTTCTTCAGAATTAGCGCTTTCTTCACGTTTCTTACCTCTGTTTCCCGGCCCTCGGAGTCCTTCCAGCGGCGGCACCACGCGGCGCTGCGGGCGCCCGGCGGAAGGTTCCAGACGCGCCCGTGCTGGGAGGGGCTGCACACCGCCCCACGGATAGGAACACATGGGTTCACCTTACGGTGCGGCTGCTGTCGCCTTTTACCTTCGCTTGAGGGGTGGGGGAAGGGAAGCAGCTGTTAATGCACGAGAGGAGGTGAAGGGTCTGCTGTTTCTGTGCACTGTAACGTGTATGGCAAGCAGCTGTTCGGGCACGTTTGTCTTGAGCAGTAAATATCACTTGTATGGATTGAGTACATCGTTTCTTGCCTTAATTCAGCTTAATAAAGGCAAGTGAGCATCTCACGGGGGTTATGGCAGTAGAACCGTGCTTACAAATGAGGAGGGTTCGGTCCTGCGGCGCTTCATTCGGCGACTTTGTTTGGTGTTCAGTGTGCAGCTTTGCAAAGAGAAGAATGGTTGGTACTTAATTATCAGTACTTACTGCTACATAATAGCTTCTGCCTGTGTTTTCTTTTCCATGAAACATTTTCTGTTTGATTGTAGTTATTATGTAATTCATCAAAATCCAAGCAAGTGTCCTTGCCTGCCTGGATAAACGATGGGTCATGGCTCTCTGGAGCATTGAAACTGAAAGTGCTGGATTTCCTAGGCTGATATTCCACTGCAGATGTCAAGGAAAGGACTGTGGGCCTTCCTGGTCATTTTGTGCTACCGAGTATCAAGTGAAATCTTCCTCCTCTAGGAAGATCCACTGAGGCTTCACTACGTGTGTGAATATAAGACTAACAGATACTTAATTTTTAGGGTACTTTTGACTAATACTTGAACTCCTTGCTAAACTTCAAGCTCTAAGCACGTTCGCTAGAATTACTCCATTAGTGGAGGCAGACACTACTGAGGCCTGCCTGTATTTTTTGTGGGAGTTCTTTTGTTCTTTGTGATGTTTTTAGAATTTGAGTGTATCCAATCTCTTAATAAACAATATTTGAATGGTTTGGCCTCGTATGAAATGCAAGGTGATCCTCATCAAAAAGGCTGTGTGGCCATTAACTGAGGTCTAAACATCAGGCATGAGACAAAACCTAATGGCGTTTGAATATATAGGGGTATGGTTGTTCATTTTGAGATTCTTTGATAAGCTGAAAACTGCTCTGTATGTAAACAGCTAACAGAGCACCAGAGGAAGCACTCCTATCACTGCAAAAAGTGAACTGCCCTCATTTGGAGGGTAGTAAGTAAATTACTTTTTGTTGCTGATTAGCATACTTGTCTTGCAACCATTGCACTACAGACAGTGGCAGAAGAGCAGTGACTCAGCAAATGATGCTGACAGGAGTTATGATTTTGGTTGTTTTTGTATGGTTTCCAAGGAAGAGCAGGTTTGTACAGTCATGTTAGATATGTGTGCCAATCATTTTTTCAGTATTTTTAAACACATTTAGTAAATTCAAGTAAGTTTAACCTTGAGGTGAGAAGCTAAAATGTTATATTTTGAGTTTTATGACAACAAATGGAAAAGTAAAGGATAGGATGTAATACATAGAGCTATGTGCTGTGTGTGTATAATTTTAAATAGCTCAAAAAATATATGGCTCTAAATCTCTGAGCTGTGTGAGGTGTGATGGTAGATCCTGGCTGCCAGTATTAATAGAAAAACAAACCTGCCTGTGGTAAAGCTGTAGGAAGTAATTTGCATGTATAACTATCTCAATCAGAGACAAAAATTAATAGACTTGTTAATTAAGGATATAACAAGCCAGAATACTTACTTGTTGTGGGAAGGTGACCAAGAATGTTATTTAATATGGTCCTAGGGAGTGGATGAAGAGATAACTATCTTCCCTTCCTATGCTTTGTACACTTGAGCCCTGATACTGAAGATCCTGAAACAACAGGATTTGAAGGCTTAAATACAGGAATGGTTGTTTTTGATTTGGAATGACACTGTTCCTCTACTTCTATTCTAATCCTCCTTATACGGCTCTTACAATTTAATGTAGTGTAACATTTTTGTTAACTTTCCTTGGGGATGTTTAAAAGACACAGATCTGGACAATCTGCTCTAGGTGGCCCTGTTCAAGTCAGAGGGAATGGGAGGGGGAGTGACTGATATGACCTCCGGAGGATCCTTCCAAACTCAATCATTCTGTGATATGATGTGAGTTATTTCTCCACATAGTTGCACTACCAGTTATGTCAAGATTATTTTCATAAGCAATTCCAGAGTATCTGACTTAAAACTACTAGTTTAGGTAGAACAGACAACTGAACAATTTTTTTTTGTTACTGCTGTGGTTAATTTTGCTCAGTATCAATATTTTATACTTAATGAGCTTCCCACTTTTCGTCTTGCAGAAAAATGATACAACTTTAATGTGCTTGTTTGCAGTTCAGAGACAGCACAGAACGTGTGCTCAGATAGCCTCATTGCTACTCTCCAGGTCAGGCTGAGCTTCTGCTGTGAGTGATTCTCCCTTAAAACAACGGCATGCCTCATGTCTGGGGGTATGCATTAAATCTGTAGTGTTTGGGAGGCACAGACAGAGGGAAAGGCTTTGCTCTGAACAGGACTTACATCTAAAGCAAAATGTCAAGGGCAAGGGAGAGAAATAGCATTCTGAAGGTCCCATAGGAGGTTTATGGGTGCATCTCCACCAGCCATCTGCATCACCACATTTTGTTTGGGGGTGTGATGGGATGTGAGGTGCAAATTCAGGGTGAGGCTATAAGTGGTGTCTTGGTGGTAGCATCAATGGATCCTTGCTGCACTTTAAGCTGTTTTTCTTCCTGTGGAATCAAGATTTCTATTACACACTGGGCACCATTCTCAGTATCTGACATTGTGAATTCAAGGTCCTCTAGCAGTTAAGAATTTGTTTTCTTTAATTTAACATCTTTTCATTGTTACTTGCCATTTATCCTCTAGATAGCTGTTTTTCTTTCTGCTCAAGTTGTGTTTAGGCTTCTGTTCCTATAACAAGTTATTCTCCTCTGCCTTTACCTCTGATCTGGTTAGTACTTCATTGCCATCTTGCTTTTCCTGATGAGGACAGAAATGATTATAAAGTAGTCCATTTCAACATTTTTTTTCTTCAGCATGTTTTCTGCCTTTCTGTAGTCATTTTGTACTTTCCACTGTATCTCTCCTGTTCAGTTTCTGTGCTGATATGCACTGTCACTAGTGGATCCTTGCCTGCAGGCTTCAGAAATGCATCCACTCTGAGAGTGACATATTGTCTTGGCGCTGGGAATGCAGAACAGACTTTTCTGGTGATATATTCAGCTTCTTAAAATAACTACACATCAGGTAGCTAGTTTTTTTTTTTTTCCCAAGGCCTATCTCTAAAATATAGCAACATGATGTACTGGCTCCCTGTAAAGCTGCACCATTTTTTTCTTCCTAGAAATAAGAGATGGAGGGGAGAAAATATATAAAAATTAATATGTAGCTGTAACTTTTTGTCAAAGAGTAACTGCTGTTTAGCTTTGGCCTCTTTGTTTCAAGGTGTTAAAACTTGTAACAGGAGTCTTTTTTTACTAGAATGATTGCAAACAATATAATTTTAGTCTCATCTATAAGGCAAACCATTGACTAGTCTGGGATAGCAGCCTAGATGTTATGAACAATGCTAATAAGCTTTATTTTGAACCACTGAGTGGGTGCTTTTAATTATTACCAATCATCTATTCTTCTCATTTTAATATTTCTATTTGTTTTGGGCAGTGTCTCAGAATATTTACATTACCTGTAATAATATGAGCTTGTCACTGATCATTAAGCTTGAACAGGTGCACTCACTAATTACTAGAGAAGAATCAAGGTTTAATGCTGCTTTTNTTTTTTACTAGAATGATTGCAAACAATATAATTTTAGTCTCATCTATAAGGCAAACCATTGACTAGTCTGGGATAGCAGCCTAGATGTTATGAACAATGCTAATAAGCTTTATTTTGAACCACTGAGTGGGTGCTTTTAATTATTACCAATCATCTATTCTTCTCATTTTAATATTTCTATTTGTTTTGGGCAGTGTCTCAGAATATTTACATTACCTGTAATAATATGAGCTTGTCACTGATCATTAAGCTTGAACAGGTGCACTCACTAATTACTAGAGAAGAATCAAGGTTTAATGCTGCTTTTAAAGCACAGATAGGGTATTTCTAAAGTGTGGGCATTCATACCAAGGCTAGGCAGTAATTCCTTTGTATTCCTGAGTGTACTGTCACCAACTTTTGTCATTTCCTGCCTCGATGACTCATGATTTCTAAGATTCATTTAAATTAAAAAATGTGACTTTCGATTTCCAAGCTTTTCAAGTTAAAAGGTCAGATTATTCTATAAGGAATACAGCAAGATATTTATTTTGTGTAGATGTATGTATGTATCTTCTCAGTGAGGTGTGCTTATTTTCATGATACAGATAACTAATTTCAAAACTTCTCCTGCTTGGTGGTATATTTAAATTGCTTCTCAGAAGACTGCTACATACTACTTTGTGCTCCTGGGAAGAATTCTGTGTAGGAAATTCCTTTTTCTAGTTTATATTTAAATGTAGTCTAGTTTCTAGTTGCACACTGTTCTTCACCTCTTGTTTTTACAGTGTCAATTCTTTCAGTGGCAAAGGAATATTAACATTTATGTATCAGTGAAGGGTCAGTAAATGCACTTACTGCAATGGTAGAATAGTTCTGCAACTAGATTTTGCTCTTCCTTAGATATGGGGGAAATCTCTGTGAAAAGCACTATAGATTCTTGGTGTTGGTTTCTTTGTTTCTTTGTTTTCTGAAATAGTAAAATTCAGATAAAAAAATCTGAATTTTATTCATAATGAAAAATATTGCAAGTAAATAAACTGATCCATCTGAGTCTGGGTACTACTGAGGAGATAGTGGTTCTGTTTTGAGTTCACTGCTTATAAAAGTAAGAATTAAGCTGTTCTGAACACCACTCCCCAGTATGAGCATGTTGAAATGTTATTGTAACAGTGAATATTTAAAAGGAGTTCCATCTTTACTTTCTTAACTTGTTCAAATCATTGTCTAAATACTGCTTTAAAAAGAAAGTGTTAATGGGTCACTCTTGTCTTCTGATGGCCTACTACTATTTTCAGCCACTCTTTATTGGTTGCAGAGGAAATTACAGCTTGAAAAGAATGTTATAATGTTGGTTATTGCATTTTCTTTATTGCTAGCAACAGAACTTAGAAATTATTCTGTAGCGATGTGAAATTACAAATGAATTATTAAATCTGTCCTGCAGTTTAACAGATGTCACATCTATAGACTATTCTACTATAGATAGCCAAGGGTTTGTTGTATTTCATTAATATTCATCATCCGAGTTATATGACTCAACTTGTTTAATATACCTTGCCTAAATTTTTCCAAGCAGCTGGATTTGATATGGTATCTCAGTGCTTGGAATGTCGATGTCCTTATAGCCACGATATTTAGTGGATCCTCAGTGAACAGCTGTTACATTAAAAAGATTATCATTCCACTTTTTCAAGTAAAGAAAACTTTATCCACATTAATGAGGTTTTAGCATGCTATATCTGTAAATATATATACATGTATAAATGTATATTCATATTTTATTAATAAAATGTTTTTTATTATTAAGAGTTGCTGTATATCTGAAGTAACTTTTGTGTGAGAATGAGTTTTGGTGACTCAAAGAATATTATCAAAGAAAAAAGTGAATCGTGTGAGTATTCTGTAATCACAAATAATCTTAACTCTGTAGATATGTGGAATTAAATTACATAGTTGAATCACAAATGGTTCAAATTATTTTGATTGTACAGAAATGACCATTTACTATCCTGTGGAGAAATGAGCTTGATACGTTTTGGGCTAATGAATAACTATATGTAAAGCTCATCAAGCTACTCAAATATGCATGAGCTTGAGAGTATTGAAAGAAATGTTTGGATTTAGAATATCCATCAAATCTTGCTCAGCATTAGAAGATTAGCTTTGCAAATTTCCCAGAAGAATACGGGAAATAAAATTCTTTCCTTTTTTTTGTATTTATCAGGAAAAAGTCAGCAGTTTCTGAAGCATCAAATGAAGTAACTGCCACATTCAGCAATGATACTTGCTTTAATAAACAAAATTAGCAGCTTGTGTTGACTTCTTTTTAATGAAAATGAAATGTTTTGCTGCTAATATATAAAATATATAATAGGATTAATATGTTGCCCAAGACATTTCCTGTTTGCTCCTTGTGGTTCAGACTAGCCAAAGTAATAGGCACCCATGATTTAATAGTTAACTGATGATACTACCTCTTCACTGTGTGTGCAAACCCACTGCAGGAGCAGGAATGCCCCTTTTCAAACTGCGTTATGGAACTGTTAGCAGTATCCAGCCACTTGGGCTGCAGGCAGTCTGTTGAGTGGACCTGTCCCTGAGGTTTCTGAGAGCCTTTTCTTACTTCCATCAGGCCTTTGTGCACAATGGCTAACTGTTGATTACCTTGGAGAGGTAGAATAGGACATGAGGTTTCCACCTGCTAGCTGACATCCTTGTCCTGCTGCAGGCTCTTTCACACTGGTCTCGCTTGTTTTAGTCATCTAGAAAACCCCTCCAGCATTAATGTCTCATGCTCACAGTTTGGATCTCTTCCTGTCTTGAGATTTTTCATCCTGTACTTCTGCCAACATGTCAGAGTCACCACAGATGCTGACATTATCAGTGCTCCACTTTATAATGACATTAGACAGCCTCTCATTCCCAGCATTCATTCTTATATGTTTTAGGCTATACTGCTGTTCTCAGTTTTACTGTCCACTTTTTGCTGGTTGGCTTAGCATTTTTCATTTTCATCATGGGTTAGGTAACCTATCAGTCAGGAAGAGACTGCTGCTACTTCCAACTTCAGTGAACCCCTAGTCACTTGACCAAGCAACTAGTACAAGGATTAGCATATTTATTGATTAACAGTTATGGATTTTCTTTGTCAAGCTTCATCTGGAAGTAAAGCAGAAAAGAGTAGTAAAGTCTGTAAAGCTTAGTCCTTCAAGCAAAAGATGCTTCAGGAATGCTTAGTGTATAAATACATGTTCAGAACGTAATACGTATACGTGGTCTTGACATTTTTGACTCAGCAATGTTAAGGCTGAGCAGTAAGAAAATTCTGGCTGTTTTACCCTGGTAGGGCTAAAATACCTGTATCATCTTTACCCATAAACCACAATGTAAATATGTTAATTTAGATTTGCTTATAAAAATGATTTTTTTATTTTGCTATTAGTAAAAACATTCAAGAAGAAACCCGTTATTTCTTTGGAATGCAAATGAAGTTTTCCAAGGTTATATAACAGTTTGTATTTAGTCACAAATTGTCACAATTGTAAATATAGCATGCCTTAAGTAGTAGTTCTCCAGAGTACTATGATGCATAAATTCATATATCTCTGAAATGATTCTTCTTTTCAATGCTATTGTGTGTTTACAATTTGTATCTTCATTTTCTTGGGTGGCTTTTATGGGAAGCCCCTTCTGTTCTTAGCTTTCTCAGCTATTAATCCAGATGGGTCTTTATTACCTTCTTTAACCACTTTCCTTAAAGCTCCACCTCTCTAACTTTGGGAATGCCACAAAACCTGCAGTTTGATGAGTTACTGTCTATCTGACTTTTCAGTATAGTTTAAAATTATTTTTCTTGTATGTATAGACTGGGAACAGAGTTAGGACCTCTCTCTTTTTTTATTGCACCTAGACATGAGCTTTTTCTTTTTTTCTTCTGTTCTCTGTCATTGTATGGATATTGTAACAGTTTCCTGGCAGTTGATGCCTCATGGTTCAGGACTCTCCTTGCGATGAATTTGAAGGTACATTAGGAAATTTCAGCTTTACTCAGTTAAACACTTTTAACTTTACTTTGCAATACAAACTCTAGGTGTGAACTCCAGGTCTGAACTTATTCCTGTGCAATTAGAAATCAATACTATTGTGAAATGAAAGTATTTCCTTTTTTCTTCCATCATATTTGCACAACCCCTACTTGTCATAAGCGGACCAAACGCTTTAGGCTCCAGTAATCTGATAAGTCAGTGCATGTTAAGATTTTATTATTACTACTCAAACCAACCCTGGGACCTCCTTGCTTGTCATTTGAACTAATGTGTAGAAAAACTCTGTTATGGGATGTGCCAGAAGACATGTTTTTTTGACATTTTTTGAATACTTGGCTTTTCATCTTGCATAAATATTTAATAATTTGTTTCTAGTGTAGAATGAAGCAAGTAATATTTCCAGTGTTCATCGAGAGGAGAAGCAATAAAGTATGATATGGGTTAGTTATCAGTAAAAACTCATTTGCTATTTGTTTTAGCACAGGAACTCCAGAGACTACATTAGGAACTGTTGTCTGTGAGCATTCAAAATTGATCATTATCGATGATAATTATTATAGAACAATATTTTTTTCATTAATACTAGTTTTTGGCATGAAATGTTTTAGGCAAGGTATGTATGCTCACCTTAGAGGTCTGAGGCTACATTTAGTGATATCATGGGAAATGACGTTGGCAAACACACAGAGGAAAGATGGGTTTTCAACAGAGCAAGGCCTCAGAGTAATTTGGTTTTTGGAGTGTTTGATATGTTTATAATGGCCTTTATGAAAAACCCTTGAAAAATAATGCTGTAGAATAGCCAGAGTGAAAGTAGGCTGTCTTAATTTTTTTGTTGTTGTTTGTATGTTTTTTACCCTTTTTCTTCATGTATCAGTCATGTAACTGGATCTGACTGTGTTGTAGTATGATGCTCTGAGCATAAAGCAGTGGAAACTCTGGCGTTATTACATTCTAATTGATGGAATCCATGGATAAGTAGCTGCTCAGTTTAAATTGTTACTACGAATAAAAGCAACAGCAAAATATGCAGTATTGAAAAGCAAGTAGAATAACAACTATTTTGGCTATAAAAGCGAAAACATGAAAGCAACTTGTCAGCCTGGAAATTCAGCAGGAGGTGAGGATGTTTGGGCAAGGGAACTGCCTGTTCTAAAACTTTGCAGACAAAGTACATTTCAGAAGTAGTGTACCTACCAGAAAAGTGTTTGCGAATGTTAATGACTTTTAGTTGGTTTGATTGAATGAGATGTACTCTGGTCAGCGTGCAAGAGGTTGGTTTCTACTTTTACACACATTTCCATTTGTAAATGGATGTAGCGAAATCCTAGGTGGTCTAGGATTGTCTGATTTGCATTGATATTTTAATCTTCCTAGGAAGTAGAAGAATTCAAACAGATAATGAATGTATTATAAGGAATATCAAGTCCTGTTCCAGCCTGATATTCAGCTTTGACAACTGAGCCAAAGTCGTGTTTTGTTGTCATACCTCTCCTGCTGAGAAACCCATTTTCTGAATAATACCATGACTGCTCAAGTGTAGAAAGGGGCTAGGAGAAGGCTACTGTTTAGAAAAAGTCTATGACTGGAGCAGTGTTAAACAGCAGCATGTATCAAGTAACTTCTGCTGTATTGCCGTACATTCTGCAGTACCTGTCTGTTCTGCAGTGAGAAGTTTTGGAGGGAATGGGAGTGGTAGGACCTATTTTAATGGCTGTTAACTACTAACTTCATTGCTTCAAACCACACATTTGATAACAAGAATACCTGTCCATTTTGTCAACCTGCAGTAATTCACAATGGGAATCTTTTCATTTTCAAAATAAATGACATAAATATTTAGTTATTATTACATACCTTAACTCTTCTTGGAATGAACTGTCATAATAAATTTTGTAAGCTCCCATAGGCAGTGAGAGGCTTAACCAGATTCTCTGGAAAAGGTAATGCTTGAGTTCTGCTGAGTCTTTTCTTGTTCACACAAGCAGAATGTTTGTGGGTGGGGAAGTTCTTTCTTCTGAGTAACCTTGCTGCTATCTCTCTCCATCATCTCTTGTTAAACAGAATTTCACTTCTTCAAAGTGAGAATTCTGTTACTACATTTGTTTTCTATGTAGGTGAGATTTTACAATCTGAGTTTCATTTTGATATCTGATAACATCAGAACACCTATGTAAAACCTCAGCTTCAGCCACTGAACTGCACCTGATTTTGACATAACATTTACTGTCTGCAGATTTCCTTGGAAGGTTTATTAGATCAGAGCATATCTGGTCAGAGTTCATAGCCAGTAATGAAAACAGGCAAGTTTGGCTTGGTTTCTTTTTTAGCTGCCAAGATTTTGTTCATCTCTATGAATCACTCCTCACAGCAATTAGGCACAGTGTTCCCAAGCTCAGAACATAGTAAAATTTTATTGCTGATGATTGTAAACATAGTATAGCGGGAAGCTCATTCTTTAGAAAGCACCCATAAAAATAGTGTAGAAAACTCTAGGATTTTTCCGTATATAAATAGCTGTGTATTACATTTAGAATCTGGTGCAAATGCGGTGACTAATCTGGAATGCATTATTGTAAATTAGATAATATTAATAAATAGCAGCAGTGTAAATGGGAGGCTCATTTCAGCCATCACTACAGTATTAAGTCTAGATGTAGACCTTGAATCCAGACATCCTTCCCCATTCTCACAGAATGTAGAATTTCTTTGTATTTGTGAATACATTTTGGGCTAACCTCAAGTGAAGAAATTAATTGCTAATTTCAAACCTAACCTTCTATTTAATTTTGCCAGGATGTGTCTTTGGCCCATTTGGAGTAAGAGCTTGATCTATCTGACCAAATGAAATAACACTCTTCAAAGGAAAAGTACACATTTTAGAGCAGATTTCCAATATTTTCTAACATTGGTAATCTGACATGTAAAATCACATAACAGGAAAGATACTGTCTTGGCAACAAGATGCAAAATAATCTATAAACTAACAGGTGTTCTTACTTGAACTTGAAATTAATCATTAACTAAATTCATTGCTGAAGGTGATAGATTTAAAATCGCAGGACAGAAGAAGATACACACTTAGATGAAACATTATCTGAATGTAATGGACATTAAAATAATCATGACTTGGAGGAACAAAAAAAAAAAAGATTTTAAAAAAAATAATAGTGCTCTTACAGGCATTATCAAGCATGAGGTGAAATGAAAGCAGAATGTTGGTGGGGCTATTCAGCCTGAGATGACTGACCAAGTGATTGTTACTCATTGCTGCTGGTTACTATGGCACAGCCTGTAATAAATTACATGTTTCTCATGTTATGTTATCCGCATTTAAATTGCACTCTCTGCTGCTGATTTAGCCAGATCCCACTCAATGTATTTTCTGTAGAATTAATAAAAAAATTATTTACTTGTTAAAATTACTGGTGTGGATTTTGTTTTATTTTTTTATTTCTCAGAGTGGACTGAATGAATCTCCTCTGCACTGCTTGTCTTGTTTGGTTTGATAAGTAACTGACTAGGCCATTAGGCTGTAACCGCAGTGGTTTTATGTACTGAGATTGGTACCTCCTTAGAGGACCTGGTTTTCAAGAGGTTTTGAAATACAATTGCCTTAAATGTTTTCTGAAGATCTTAATGTCGTTGAAGTCTTTGCCTTAAGCTTTGTCCCTGTCAACTTCAGTAAATATTAAAATATATAATCTCACAATATTTAGACCTCTTCAAAACTGTGAATGGAGCAGCCTTAAAGTGTACTACTTGAAAGATAATTCTACTGCACAAAAATAACAAAGTGAAAAAAAAATAGAATATTCAAAGTGAAGGAAATATAGGCAAATATTTATCACGTGAATGTTAATTTTTAAGCTGTGTTGAACTTTTTATTTACTGCTGCTTTAAAAAACGAAAGAAAACCTTATAACCTTAGGAAATATATTAGCTGACTTGTTTCTGTCAATGATGGGCTGACATAAATGTCAATGGCTGTTATGTCTTACTATTTTCTTCTATGCTTTTGGGATGGGTCAGTGCATAAGGATGGACTTTTGAAATGAAGTTTTATCAGGAGCTGCTGTAAAGATACTTTGAAAAGAATATTCAGATTGAATCTAACTTCCCAGTTTCTAACTTTCTTAATATGAGAAAAAAGTTTATGTGCAGAATCAATACACTATAATAACACTTTTTTATTATTATTTAATATTAACATTTATTAAAGATGTATTATCAGCTTTCTGTAAAAGATCTTGTTTTTTCTTCTTGTAGTTAACTGCTCCCATTTCATTTTTTTTTCCTTGAATGCAAATTTGTGGTAATATGAAACTGTAATTTGTATCTATTTCAGTTAGGAATAAAATAATATGGCAAACTTTGAAGGTGGTAAAAGGGAGTTCCAGAAAGCTTTTAGTCTGCCATTGTACAGATGAGGTGTGATTCACTATGGTATTTTGACCTTTCACTTCAAATTTTGAATGCAGCTCAGAAACTTTCTTTGGCCTGTTCATTTTAATGCAACTCAAATGCTTCCTGAGCAAGCCATTAGGCAGCAGCCAGATTTTGTTGTAATCAAATGGTCTTGTAGATGGGTTGTTTTCTGTGTCTGGCTAGGATTCTGATTTACAAACATTAAAGGGGACATAGAACTTCAGGATGCTGCTAGTGGAGTAGCACTGAAGCTAATAATTTGAGAAATCATGTGGAGCTATGTGTTTAAAAAATTATGTCTACATTAGAGCAATATGAACACTCTCATGTAACAATCAGCACAAAATTAAATAGGAATGTCTATCTGGAGGATGTCACAGCACTTCCACTGGTTAATATGCTTTGACACAATCATAGTGCCACAGTAAATGTTGGTGCAAAAACCCCAGTGTATTTCTTGGCATGTAGTAATGTTTGTAATACAGTGATCTATGTATCTCTGATGGAGTTTCTGTTTATTAGCTCCAGTCTGCAATATGTATTTATTGACCTTTCAGCAAATAAATATACATTATCACTCCTTGAGCTATGTAAGCTACACAGTAGAAGGCAGTCACTTCAGAATCTGCCTTTATGAGAACATGAAACCCTAGAATTATCTTCACTGAAAATAGATGGAACCGTAGCTCTAACTTAGAGTGCTGACTAGCTCAGCTATTGCAGGGAGAAACAGTGATCCTTGTTTCAGGGCTCTTGTTGTTTTCAGGTCTGAACTGGTAACAGGCTTTAAATAGAAATAATTGATAATGCATTTAACACAGGCATCTGAAATTTAATAGACTTTTGTCATTTTTAACCAAGGATGTGTAATTACTTGCCCTAACAGTCAACAGAACTAAACACAGTGCTTACTCTAAAGACAAAAAAATTTAAAGAAATCCTTTGAGTTAAAGCCCATCTGTATATTATTAATAAGCTTTTCAGTCCTGGACAAGATGGAATATTCTACAAATGTCCTTTCTGAGAATTCCTACTTTCTGTTGGGAAAATGTGAAGTCTAGGATTTATTCAAGCTGAAGGCAGAAATAACAAAATGTGCAACATCTTTTGCAAATGACTAAGTTGAAAATATATATTGTGCTGAAATAGAAATTGAGCAATTAATACAGTAAAAGAATCAGTATAATTTTCAGATACTTAAATTTACTAAAGGAGTCTGTATGGGAACTGCTGAGTCACAGTCACTGATTGAGCACCTGGAGAAAACACCCAGTCAGACCTGGGAGCACAGGTGAAGGTAACACATGTGTGAGACATCATTTAAGGTCTGAGTGGCACTGAAGGATCTCTTGTTGGAGATCCCTCCTTTGTGGAGTCTTTCTGTAAGCCTAGATCTTCAGAGATGGGTGAGCATCCTTCTTTTTGTAATACCTTCTCATTGCACAGGTCATGCTGCTGTTACAGTCTTAATTTTAAAAGTGCTTTTTTTTTCCCCCATATAGTGGGAACTAGGTAACGTATCTATAAATTATATAATACTTTATTTCCTGTGAAGGAAAAAACCCTCATACTTCTCTGCCATTAATAAATAACATGAGATGTATAATTCATACACAGTTTGTTCTACTCCTGGTGGAAACTTCATATAGATTTCCCTGGCACTCAAATTTGTTTTCCCTTCAATGGAACAAGGTGTAGCAAGATGTGACTGCCAGTACACCCACATCCTTAACTGAGGGAACATGTGACCAAATAATTTACTTTCAAAGCATCAATTCTAGCAACAATTAAAGGATCCAGTTACTTCATGGTGACAGTGCTTGTCTTTGTCAGGCAGACTTGGCCTCTCCATCATGTAGTCCTGAAAGGAGAGCTTTCTACAGATTTTGAGTATGACTTAGGGTAGTAAGTTTCCAATGGCTGTCTTTTAGGTTTGAAAAAGAATACTCTCTCACAGAGAAGGCTCAGATCTCTGACACAACTTCTTTCTGAAGCACTCTAGTGTAAGTAAAATAGCTGGTAAAACTCTTATTTTCTGGAGGGACAGATGTGATTATAGTCACAGAGCTTTACCATACAGAGCTATATCATCTTAGCGCCAGCTACTTTAATTGCAGATGTTACTGTTACTACACTGTTGTTTTTTTTCCACTCCAATTTTACAAACTTAGCTTGACGTTAGTGTGCTTTGCAAGTTTTGTGACCTGCTTCTGACTATTAGACTCAGTACTGTTAATCTGGGCTGAACAGTATGCGGGTGGTGGAATAATCTTGTTGCTTCCAGGTTAGTATGAATTAGCATTATGATCTGTAATAACACAAGTTTCCGAAACTACTGTCTCAGCCTCACACTGGAGACCAGTTAAGCTTTACAAAAACTTGAAGTGTCTTAGAGAGTGACCATGAACTCCTGTCCTAGCCAGTAAAACGCCCTTAACATCTCTGAAATTTGCAAGCCTATGTCTCTGTTGTCTTCATATGAATAGTAAAGCTTTGAAAATAACTGCTTTTGAGTACAAAAGTTTCAGATAGCTGCTCAGGAGTATAATACGTCATTGTAGGAGTTGTCTACATACTACTACAGGTACTGCTGTGTCTGGCTGATGGCCTCGTGTCTTTTGTGACTATGCAGCGGAATATAACAAACTTTACAGAGCAGTGATCTACAGTTTGATTTTTTTTTTAATCATCTAGAAGCTCCTCATGAAAAAATATGTATTCAATTTATGATATTTGTGTAGAATTGTGGCCTGAATGAAGTTAACTGTGCTTCTGTCATAAGTAGGCACAACTAATATGCAATTCAAATAGCATTTTACTATAAATTACCATTGATCATAAATCTTTCTATCAGTCATTTATTAAGGTGCTTAAAACCTTTTCAAACTGCAAATAACGAAGTTTCGTTCTGTCACATGTCATCAGAAGAGGAAGTTTTTTCCTACCTTTGAAATTTAACTCCTGGAAATATTAAGTCTGCAAAGTAAAGTTTAATTCTTATTTTGTGACAACTACCTGGCTTAATATTGGATTTGAATTAAGTTACTTAGAATCATAGAATATCCTGAGCTGGAAAAGGATCCACAAGGATCATCAGGTCCAACTCCTGGCTCCACACAGGACTAACAAAAAATTTCCTACTAGGAAACAAATTATAGGCAGTAGAGTTCAATGTGCTTTAATGATGAACTTATTAAAAAAAAAAAAATCTCCAAGTATTTATCTGTAGCACATTATTCAAATATGCAATTGATTGGTTGTGATTATGGATACCTCTGTAGGTCAGATTCTTGTGTTCCTCATTATGCAGTTTTCTCAATCTCAGTAGCATGTAGAGAAGCTGATAATAAAATGCAGCATGAAACTATCTGTCATGGTTTTATGGTTTTTGGTACTGGTATTCCACATCAGACACTATCAGAATTTGTATACCTGTAAATTCCAGGGCTAATGACAACCTGTATTTGCATTTATGCCCGTACAGTTTATTACATATTAGTTTACCACACTGATTCTGTCATTAAGAATTAAGAACTTCCTTCTTCAGTGGGACAGGTACAGTACGTGACACCTAGTTAGTAGACATTAACTGGGTGTCAATGATTGTATCAGTGTTCTTTCTTGTTTTTACGTAAAAGCTTCTAGACATCAGGACATGATTACTAGAACAATATTCAGAAGAAGCAGAACCTAACTGTTACAAGTTGATGCCTAGCCTCCCTTATAAGGAATTATTCCTGTAAAATAATAATTATTTTTTTCCTTCTTGTGACTCTGTGGTGTCACACTATGCCTGTATGTCATCTCTATATACCTTTATTGTGTCTTATGTTATATTAAAAGGTAGTAGGTACTTCCTCTTTTAGATGTGAAAGACGAAGTCCACACACCAAGACTGGCATATAACTAGTTTCTAATTAAGTAACTGTCATAAGGCTTGAATATTGTGTACTTTGTCTTTTAAAACATGGAGATATTGCTGTTTCCAGATGTAATGGGTTGGGGTTTTATAGCAACTTGTTTTTTTTTTCCTGGTCTTCTAGCTAAGTTCCATTCTGACTGCATTGCAGAAAAGAAATCTGCAGGTGTTGACCTGATGTCAATGGTGAGTTGATTTCCCACAGCTGTGAGGAGGGTGTTTTAGTAAGAGGAGTTGCTACTGTATTTAAGTATTACAACATTAATAAAAGGAAATACATATCTGATTAAAAATACAATGACAAAAAAGGAAAGCAACAGAACATCTAGTTTTCAGCAACTGTGCACAGAAATGAAACTTGGTTGAAGCATCTGCAGCATCGCATCACCAATCAATGATCTTGTTGAAGTCAATTAATTGTTAACTAGCAGTGTGCCAACAGACAGCCAAAGAAAGGATTGTTTGCTCAATCAGTGGTTGTTGTATGTAATTTGAGATACTGTTACTGCAAGTGCTCTCTGTATAAATACACTGCACCTACTATAAGAACACATGGTATGGTAGTTTCTCTAAAACTCTACATATTCTGGTGCTTAAACATGTCATGCTAAAATGTAAACAAACACCGAAGATTATATTTTGGATTTGTTAAGACCTGAAAAATCTTTTTTGTTTTTCTAACATGCAGCATCAAACAGAATGAACTCGATAAAGGAAACACTTCAAAAATGATATCTCTTTAAAGATTTTGATTTTTAAAAGATTTTAAAGGTTTTTTTAAAATTCTGAGGCAATATATTGATGTTATACTCCATTTTTGAAAATGGAAAAATACCAAAACAAAATGTGGATTGGCTGCATACAGTGGCTAAACTAATGAAGCAGTCACTTTATGTTCGTGTTGCTGTTCAATTTCTTGCTACTTTGTGTCTGAAGTACCAAGAGAAGTAAAACCACGTTTTTGTCAGCGAAGTCATCAGACATGTCTGACATGATGTAGGAAGGATCTCTTCAATTTGAATAGGTGACTGATAACTCTTGGAAGATGTGTATGAGCCTCACTATCGAAGGTTCCTTCCTAATGCTGTCTGTCAGTAAAACTCACATTTAGGAAGCCCAAGGTTTTTCAAACAGTATTAAGAGTGGGGTATGCATAAAATACAGTGGAAACAGTGCTTACCCGCGTGAGGCAGTGTGGGGAACTCACAATGGGTTCTGCTTTGTCAACGGGGCATTGGATCACTTTAGTCATACAGTTAAAAAATAGTAAATTAAAAAGCAGGAGCTGATTAACTGTCCAAAAGGTTGTCTGCTTTAGGCAGGCAGTGAAGAATGCTGCAGGGAAACTGAAACTAAACCTGTAACAGCAAGGTGTCACAGAGATGGTCAAAGATGAAGATTTGTTGGTGCATCTGTAATGACAAAGCTGTATTGTGGAAAATAGCACCCAATCCTGCTGAGAAAATATGATGGCCTGAGAAGTAAAATACGTGCAACGGAATGAAAAGATGGATCTCAGTCTGACAGAAGGGGCAAGAGAAATCCCCAAAGGCCAACATCAGTGGATGAAATAGTGGTTTTAACAGCTCTCTTGAAATATAAATTCAGCATCTAAACCATCATCAGTTGTGGGTAATACATTTGAGAGAGATATCTACAGTGATAGCTGTTAAGTCCCTCTAAAAAGAAGTCTAGCAATGAGTTGTTGCTTGACTTCTAGATCTTTTTATTTTTTGTTCTACCAATTTCACAAACTGATCAGGTAAAAATCAGAGAGCCTGCTGCTGTTTGACTTTAGCCTGGCTTTTAGAGACTGGACTTAAGAAAACTGTCTTTGTTCACAAATTGCTTTGTGATCTTAGGCTTTTGATCCAAAATGTTGTCAGATCAGTATCACTAATGACATTCTTATTGTATTTCTTCTGTTTTGTGTAGCTATTTACCCATGAAGAGCCTAACCTTGTGAAATACTTACATAAGACACAAGCAGATTTTGCTTATGTCAGATCTAAACTAAAACTTGTACCTGGATAGGATTGTTTTCCTTTGTGACCCACTTCAATTACACTGACAAGGAGTCCTATCTTATTGAAAGAACACAGAAATCAGCACAGCTGCTGTGGTTTAATGAGGAGCAGAAATGGAGCACAGCCTAAGTTTTTTACATTTGCAGAGCTATATAGCATGTTATTTGCTCACATTGAACACTTGAAAGTTGTGTTATTCTTGTTTTTATGAAATCAGATATGATCATGGTAGCTTTAATGTTAATTAAAATTATTTTCTGTCTAGCTACTTATTTGTTTTATTCAGGAAAAGTAGAAGCATTTATGTAAGCCAAAAAGATTTTTGCAGTGTAATAGAGACTTCATTCTTATCTGAATCAATTGCTGCACAAACTGAGACATCCTAATAAGAATCAGAAAGTGTAGGATGAACAGAGCATCCTAATTTTCTAGAAAAGTCCAGAGCACTGGGGAGTAAAAATGTATAATTATCTCAAGCAGTTTTCTTCATGTGTCTTCTGAATTTTGTAGAGGTTGGACACAGAATAGAAAAAAGGCAAGAGAGATAACCTCTGTGTATTGGTGTGCCTTCACGCTAGGTGTTTGTGTCTTGAAGAGGGGGATTGATCAGAAGTTCCAGAAAAGTATGAATTAACAACCTGACTGTGCTCTGACTGCAGCCAATGAAGGTACAGTGTATATTCCTGGTTACATCTGGACAGTGCTGTGTATTTCAGAACTCTGACAGGTCCCGTGGGAACACAACTTCTTCTTGGAGGTTCTTTTGTCAGTCTGGTCTCTACATATTAATTTTTTTTGGTAATTTTAGTCTATAAATCTAAATATAATTAGTTTTAGAACATTTGGAACTTCACACACCTTTTTTTGACTAGCATAAATGTTTGTCTTCTGCTCACACAGTCTACTTGTCTACTTCCTACATACAGTTTTAATGGTTTCCTTGGGGGTGTGGAGATAAAATCTGAATAAGACAAATGAGTTATTTTGCTAGGTGACAGCATTTTAATGTGGAACTCAGGAAGAATGTCCAGGAAATTTACTTTGAGTGGGTTGGAGGTAACAAAAACTCAAATGCTTGTGCAGGTCAGGAATGGAGCAGACAGTGCAGAAAAAATCTTCTTGGACATAACTAGATTACTTGAGATTTGCGATGCAGCTAACCCCTCTATAGAACAAGAAGTATGTTTTAGATAATTAATGTTTTAGTATTAGATATTGTTTTTTACTAGGAACTGCCTGCTGATGTTGGTAACGATATTTCTAGTGAAATGGCTGAACAGACAAAACCTGCTCCCATCCCAGTCACTGTGTTCAGCTCTGGTTTCACGTCACTTGCAGATCTCCCAACAGACTGACAGAAGCAGATGTGAGTTCATGATGAGGAGCATGCAGTACACTTGGTTTGTGCACAAACTGAGATGTAATCCAGAGAACTGTTTTCCTTGCAATAGAAGTTTTCTCAGATTGAAAAAAAAGGGGCAATCAACCTTTTCTAAAATCTGGGTGGTTTTATGTTGCAAACTGTGCAGTATTCACAAGAATCATCAGCTAGCAATTATTCTGTAAGCTCTCCAACTGTCAGATCAAATGGGAATCAGTGCAAGAATACGTAGTGAATAAAATATTTGTCTCTGCATGTTTATAATTTCAAACACCAAACAAATCAGTAGTGATTAAACATCTTTTGCATCTGCCAGTCATCTTATAGACTGTTCTTTGGAGCAGTCCCCTTCTGTCTGGTATCATTAGTCTTTTTACATCAGAATGATGTTCATGTTGTTATTTACTCTGCCTGATATTCTTTGTAGCATCAACTGGGTGACACTGCTCTGATACCTTTAGCATTGAGCAATATGTTGGGAGCATTATATAGTAGTGTAAACTTCTCCATTGATAAGGTGAAATTTTATCTAGTTGAAAACTGAAGACTGTTCCCTATGTTTATTATGCCATTAGTCACATTTACTGCCCCTTAACTTCCATCCATTTTTAGAATTACTCTTAGTAATGAGATGAGAATTCAGTATCACCTTTGATGTTTAAGTGTGTCCTGTTGAGTCTGCTCAGTCTGGCTGAAATACAGAAAAAACAATGTCTGTTTTGATCCCTGCTGGAATACAGATGAAGGGCGGGGTAGGGGAGAATCTAAAAACTGAGTATGATTTATGCAACGCCAAGTTGGGAAAAAATATGGATTTATTCTATCTGTAGCAGGTACTATCTGCACTGAAACCAGAACAAAATAACAAACAAACAAAAAAAACCCTGATGCTCCCTACCCTTTCCTCTTCCAGTCCCTCACCCCCATAAAGACTTAACCAAAGCAAAACCAAACACAAAAAATTCTTCCCCCCCACCCCCCAAACAAAACAGACCCGTATACATATATATATATACTAGTGTATGTATATATAAATTCCTCAATGCTAGCATAATATTTTACCATAGTTCTACCATTGCTGTTTTTTGCTTCACAGTATACCAGAGCCCAGGTACTCTCCATATGAGTATCAATTAGCAAAGAAAGGACCTCATCCTATACCTGTTTGGTGTGCTTAGGAAGGTGACAGGACAGAATAGTTAAGTACAATTGGCAGCATTGATGGAGGCCCCAACACCCAGTCTTGAGGCATGCATAATTTAAAAGCCAAAATAAAACTTCAACCACAGAAGAAGTTTGAATATGTAGATGTACTCAGGCTACGTATACAAGTAGGGTATGATCAGGCTCATTTCTAAAGTAGGGTAAAGCTAATATAAAATCTGTCCATGGGCATTTTTCAACTGTCTTCAGGAAGCACTGGATAACAGTTTTCCTGACACCATGATAAACCCATGGAGTTGCAGGGTAATGGGGAGAGCTCACAAGGAAGAGCTTGCTGTCTCCAGGACAACACTCTCCAGAATGCTTAAATTAATCCAGGAGTCAAGAGATGCACCCAAATGCACCCCCAGGGGCTGCAGAACAAAATATTGTTGATCATAGTTGCAACTCAATGTATGGACCTGAGGGAAGATTTGAAGTGAAAGCATGAGCTGGGTCTTGCCATTTTCCAGCTGTGGAGATGAGTAATGGAATAGGCTGAACAAACCACAGGACTGTGTGTATGTGTGGGGATGATTAGAATGGGAAAAAATATCTTTTTGAAATATTCAGAATGAAGCAAAATGGTTTTTATTTTAATTTTCAATTCTTTCTTCCAATTTATACTTATTCAGCTCAAATTCTAAACAAAACACTCGACACACGCATGTGGAATGCTTCTACATTTTCCAGTGTAACTACAAAGCGCCCACAGTGTTTCCACACTTCCCAGGTATCCCCCCAGCATTTATTTATCCTGTTCTTATTATCCCTACCCTGCTTGCTCCCCCTCCTCCAGCTGCAGTTAATATTATCTGCTTTCTGCGGGGCTCCTTTTTTGATGTGCCACACCTGAGCTTAAAGGAAAGGAGAAAGGGAGGAAAAATAAATAAATAAAAAAGAGGCAGAGAAAGCAGCAAACCGTGCTCCGGGCTGCCGGCTGAGCCAGCAGCGGACACTGCAGCGCTGCAGGTGTGCGCGGAGCCGCGGGCCCTCCCTGAGCCGCGTGCGGGGACCGCGGGGTTCGGTGCCGCTCGGCCCTGGCCGTCTCCCCGGCAGCGGGGGAGCGAGCGGCTGGGGATGCTCGGGCGGCGATGCCGGAGGAGGGGGAGGAAGAAGAGGAGGAGATGGGGGGAGCCGCTGGGACAGCCTGAAGTGGGCGGAGGGGGAAGGCGGGTGTTATACCGTCGCTCGGGGGAAGGCTGAGCATTTGCGAATTGCGGCTCCGGGGCGCGGGGAGCATCCTATCGCCGCCGGCCGGCCGGGCGGCAGCCGCAGCGCAGGACGAGGCTCCCCGCTCTGCTCGCGCTATCCCCGCCACTGCCGCCGGGTGCCCGCGGCTGCTGTGCGGCAGACAGGAGAACGGCAGCGCGCGGAGGTCCGCTCGGAGCCGAGTCTGGGCTAGAGAGCCAGTCCCTCTCCCAACCGCGCAGGCATAAACAGAGCCCTGGGTGAGTAGTCTGGGAGATTGCTCGCTTCTCCAGGCAGGCCAGAACCGATCAGGCCCCCTTCACCACATCCCTGTCTTCCTATCTTCTCATTCGCATGCCTGGAAGGTGTGGAAGATACCTATCCTTTGCGAGGTTTGTCAAACTGGTGTACCTGCTTGAGGAAGGATTTTTGAAAGGTTTCATGATCCAGCCCTTAAAATAACATCTTACTACGTCTGTCCCAACTTGAAAACCCTTTTACTTTTGTGTACAAAATTATTATTATTATTTTTTTCCGTTAAAAAAAAGTTTTTCATCCTTTACAACTTTTCTGGCCTTATGGAATTGCCCTGTTCACTTTCATCTGTGAATTTATGCAGGTAACAAATATTTTGAAGCTAATTATTTGCTAACGAGCTTCTTAGTTCTTGAATGTTATTATTAATAAGTGACATCTGCATATTTTTCTTTTGCTTTCCTTTAGGCTGAACAGCCATGACAGCTGAAAAGACTATTCCTATAATAAATGGCAAGCCAGAAGACGTTTTGGATCCAGAAGCTTCAAGTACTAACCTCGTCCACAGCAATGATAAGAAAGTTCATGAAAGAGGTCACTGGAACAATAAGGTTGAATTTGTGCTTTCTGTGGCAGGGGAGATTATTGGGTTGGGAAATGTATGGAGATTCCCATATCTTTGCTACAAGAACGGAGGAGGTAAGATGGAATCATACATTGATTTGCAGCTTACTGTAAACATCTGGGAAATAAACACTTAAGGATGTTTTACAGTGATTTCTTGCACTAGTAAGAGAGGTGTTTGGGATTTGTGTGTGTGGGGGGGGGGATAGGGAAGTACTAAGTACCTGAGAACAAAGAAAAAAAATGTGGTGTTCCCCTTACCTTCTTCTCCCCAAATACTATATAGTTTAATTTCTCATGGTTTTTAATTTGGTTGTGTTTTCTTTTAATTATTAGTACAGAACATTTTCTTCTGCATGTGCATATACAATTAAACCTACTCAGCAAAGTTTGTCTGACATAGAAAAGAAGGTAGCAGTTTATTTTTCTGAATAGCATACTTTGGGGAGGAAGAATATTGTTTCTGCGAATGCTGTGGATTTTACTTCTCTTATGAAAAATAAAAATCCTTTAAGTCAACCATACTCTTTACTTATTTAGTCATTACTTCTCTAATCAGTACCGTAAGGTAGGGGTAGATACAAAGTTGGCTGTTACTCAGCCAAGAGAGCAGGCTCTATGTAACTTAAAATAAGACTGCAGAAGTCTATTCTTTCCTCTTTCAAATCACAAAAGTATAATGTACGATAGGTATTACTTATAGTCAGGTATCAGCTAGGTAAAATATGTGACAGTTAAGCATGTCAGCCTTGTCTCATACAGAAATGAGGATAGAAAAATAAATTAAAAGTTAAGCTTAGTATCCTGTGAGCTAGATTCAACATTCTCCCACTTAATGTCTGAATCAGCACTTGTGTAAATGAAAACCTCTCAAGAAAAGTAAAGTGTTCAGTGTCTGATATATGCAAAGATCTGTTCTTTAACAGGTTTGTTTGCTAACAGTGCTGGGCTAGATTTCTTTCCTCATTTGTCCAAAACTAGGCATGGTTGCCTGAACTCACAGATGGTTTTGGCAGTTTTGTCTACTGTTTCTAAAGACTAATACTCCTGTGGTATTCGCTTGTTTCCAGAATGATGCTACCATACTCTTAGTATCTAGTCAGACTTTTGGATGGTTTGCAGAACAGTTTCTTGTTCACTTCCAAAGTTTTTCCAAATAATTTTTGACAGAAGAAATGATGAAAATATTTTTTCAGTGTATACTGAATATTTTCTGAAGCATTTATATGCATGCTGAATTTATGTTAGCGTGTCAAAATGTGATACCATCATTTTTAGGGGTATAGCTCTTACCGTGTATTTGGCTGACTTGTTGAGTATCATCGTTAATGACTGCTGCATTCTTTAAGAACAGAATGAATGCATGTGGTTTGATTGGCCATGTCCTGGTACCATGGGAAGTTTGCCATTAACTTCAGTTTTCTTCGTCGAGGTCTCAGACTACGACCTTTGGCTAACACCTCTGTTTTTGTAACTCTCTAGATCGGTGTACTGGAATTAGATTTTGGTCTTGTTTGTTGCATTGAATCTAAATACTGAAAAATACTTTATTGTTGTCACATATTATATGTAGGTGTATGAGTTAGTTATGAAATAAAAAGTCTGCTAGGTACTGAACAAATTCAGAAGCAGCATGGATCTTTCAGGTCTAAGCTCTCTCTCTCACTACCAACAGGTACTGTATGTGTAAGCTACTATAATTCTAATTCACTCTTATGGATGCTTGCTATTCTTTTTTTAGGAAAAATTAACTCATTTCTGTTTTTTGAATTAGATATTTCTTGGAAGCTAATCAGTTTGCAAGCAGGCAAACTTGGTATCCTCTGATTTTTTTTTTTTTCCCCTGATGAGTATCTGTTGTAAAGGAGATTTAAAAAAAAAAAAAACAAAAAAAGAAAAGAAAGAAAGACTCCTGGCCAGTAAGAGCAGCTTAATGAAACTGACAGGTTAAACTGATTATTCTTGTCTATATGAGTGAGCTAAACTTGTTTTCATACTGGACAGCAGTTCTCAAATCATGGCCTGAAAGGATGTTGCTTTCAAATCATTTGCACAGTGTATATGTATGTATATATGTAGAAACCATCATTTTGGAGCCCAAATGATGTTCTTTCAAGTCTACATATCTATTACTTGAGACACAGCTAAGATTCAACTACAAGCACATTGAGTGGTTGAGCTAAGAGTTCACTCTTGAAAACATCTATCTTCTTGTGGTGGTTCTGAAGAAAGAACCTGCAAGCCAAAGCAGGTGTGTTTAGTTGTGCCACCTTTCTAATTAATTCTAACTAATTCTAATTGTTTCTTTTTTTTTCCCCGTTTTTTTTTAATGATCTAGTTTATCTATTTGCCTTGTAGAAGTTTTCCATAAGTATATTCGGAAACGTTTAGTTTGTAGTGAGATTCTGATAGAAGTTTTGTATTACAGGTACAGCTAATAAGGTGTTGCTCATTAATGATCAGATCAATCTTTAGGACTGTTGTTGAAGGTGAAATGCTATTGCTATTGCTCTGAAGAATTGATTGATATATGCAGTTACTGCATCTTTCAGAACTTTTGTGCAGTACCTCACTGTGTTAGACTGATTAAATCAGTAAAACTTTGTTTACTGGTGTAAGTAAAAATGGCCAAAATAGTTATTTCATGGATTCTTCTTAGTATTTGTATTCTTCCTTCCTCGTTTCCACCTAAATCAATATGGTTATTTGCTTTCTATCTCATCCTTTGATTTATTAGGAAATCTGAGTACCAGAGGAATGAGGGGAAAAAATTTATTTTGGCCTTGTGTGTTAATGGGATCTCTGTGTAGTGGAAAGGTTGTATTTCATTCCTTGTTATTTATATTCAGTTCAAAATTGAATACTTAAAATCTACAGTATTAGCAAGTGACATTATGCCTAACAGGTATCTTCTCTCACTTCTTTGTCTCTGCACACTTGAGTCACGTTCTCTGGTTGCCATACCTAATAACATGGTTAGTCATGATATAATACAGAATTTCTGCTGTTTAGTATGAGAAGAATGATATTTTTTTGAATGCAGCTCTTCAGCACCAAACTGTTCTGCTCTCTATCTTTTACCAGAGTTTACTGTTAGCATTTAAGAAAAAAAGGTGATGCTTTGTTAATTTCCTACAGTTTATAGATGACAATGCCAAATCCTGTATTCTTTCTCTGTGTAAGTAGTCATAAGGTGGATTTCATTTCCATAATGCTTCTTCATTCCTGCTTTCCTCCTAAGTGAAGAGAAGAGAGAGTAGAACAATTGGATGATAATCAGAGCAAAATGGTGTGGCTAAGCAAGGATGTGATCTTTCCTGTGCTTAAGAGAAAGGCTAAACTCTGCTGAACTATCCTGAAAAACTTCAGTATGCTTTGTGTTTTGGTTGGGAAAGGGGGTGGTTTCTGTACTGTATTTTTGTTTGAGTCCATGATAATGGTTTAGGAGTTAACTTTCAACATTTGATGTCAGGGGTAAACACATTCTACTTTTAGCACAGCACCTGAGAATTAGCTAATGAATGAAAATAAATTTTTCACTAAGCTGTCAAGGAACTGTGTTCGTTATAACCAATACCATCTCAACGTTTATTTGTAGGTGCTTTCCTCATCCCATATGTGGTTTTCTTTATTTGCTGTGGGATACCAGTTTTTTTTCTGGAGACAGCCTTGGGACAATTTACTAGTGAAGGAGGCATTACATGCTGGAGGAAAGTTTGCCCTTTGTTTGAAGGTAACAACCATTTTGGCGTTCTACTGCAAAACAGTGTATTACATTTTAAATGAAGGAAAAAAATCTTATAAAACTTGAAGTTAGGCTGTACTTCATGTAAGAAAAAATGCTTACTACTTTATCTGAAAGTAAAACTTTTCTTTGTTTTCTCTCTTCCTCCTATTCAGGCATTGGATATGCTACCCAAGTTATAGAAGCACATCTAAATGTATATTACATTATTATTTTAGCATGGGCTATCTTCTATCTGTTTAACTGCTTTACTACAGAGCTTCCTTGGGCTACGTGTGGGCATGAATGGAATACAGGTATGACCTTAGTAGAGATGTTTGCTGTACAAATAATGAATTCCTAGTAATTGATAAATTAGTGTCGAGAACACAACTATTGTGGTAGAAAAGACTGTGGGAATGGGCATGTCAAACTGTGATAAATGGATCCTGGAGCAAAGACTTATTCATACCTTTCTGATTTAGGTCATTCTATAAGCATTTCCTGTGAAATACAATGTCAGATAGGAAAAGAAAGCTTTGTCCTTTGATATTTCTGTAAAATGTTCTGGTTGAGTCCCAGGACTCTCATTTTCAATTATATATATTCTCCCGGAATACAGTAAGTGAATTCAACAGAAGAGCTCTTCTTTTTCTATGTTAGATACAAGTTAACGAGCGACTTTTCATTTGCTATATTAAAGCAGAGTGGAGGCTTGTTGATGGCTGTTTCATGAGCCAGTTACTACCATTGGCCATTGAACAGCCACTTGAAGCAGTAGCATGTTGTAATTCCTGATCAATTTCCTCAATTTCTCAAAGCTTCTCTCTTTAGTCTCAATGTTTAATTTGTCCTTGCCATTGCCACTGTGCATTTAGAAAGTGTCAGAGTATATGGCATACTGCATGGATATTTTTCTAGCACAGGCCTCTGAGCTGGTGATCAAAATACTATTACAGAAGTAGCAGCAGTAGCATTTTAGAATATTTAGAAATCCTTTTAACCACGTAGAATAAACATAATATATAGGAAGTGGCTTTACAAGGTGCACAAACTAGAAGATGCACCAGAAGAAATGTAAGTACATGTCAGTATAACAATTCTGTTTTTGTTTTTATAGAAAACTGTGTGGAATTTCAAAAACTTAATATGAGCAACTGCAGTCAAATCTCTTTGCAAAATGCCACATCTCCGGTGATGGAATTCTGGGAGTAAGTGCACATAAACAATCTGCTTGATCTGACTGTTGATTATCTTCCAATATTTTTATTGTTCACAGGTTATTAGGTATTTTATAAGCTGATAGCACTTAGTGATGTGAGTTCAGCTGGAAATTTTCTCATATAGTCAGAGATTCAAAATGAGAAGTTTAACTCTTTTTAGAGGATTCAAGGAAAAGAATTCCATATTCTGAAAGAACATAGAACAAAGTGTGCCACTTTCTTGGGATCTTGGCTCCTGCTGCTGGAGGAAAGAACCTCAAATACATACTAATGAGGCAGAGGTGAAAGAGGATGATTTTAAGTATTTCTTGTTATTTGGTGTTTGTTTTTTTTTTCTATTTGTTTTCCCAGGGTGTTTCTCTTTTCTTCCATAGCAGTTACATCTTCATCTGAGCTAATTAATATTTTGGAATCTGTATATCGTTATGTTTGAATGGACTGTGTTAATTTTTCAGTCACAAAAAGAAAGCTTAACTCTCTTGCATGTGCTTGATTCTGGTTTCTAGTTAGAGTAATAAAAAGAATTAACTCTTCTCAAAATATAGACTGCTTTTGTGATGACATTTTGTTCTTTCTCTAAATATTTAATTAGTGCACATGTAGTTGCACACTTGTTCCTTGTAAGGCACAGTTTGTGTTAAGGCAGTCACAGAATTGGAATGTTACTTTAAAATTAAAGTAGCTCTTCACAGTTCAAAGGAGCATATTACAGAATTTCAGATTACTAAATATTCTTGAGATCCCGTTCTAATTACCAAATTTGTTATTTGGTAGAGCGTTATTCTGGGACTGTAGTTAGAGTTGTTTTTTTTTTTCAGAACTGCAATAGTTACCTTTGAAAAGGACATAAGGCTGTTCTTCAAGAAAGAACTCTGCATTTGGCATCATTTTCTTGAACGTTAGCATATGCTATTGCTTTGCCTCTGCTCCCCTTAGCCTTGTTAAGTAAGTTATCTTAGCCTTTGCAGGTGGTCATTATTACTTCAGTAAATAATTGTGTATTAAAAAACAGTATTAAATCTGTACAAGTCTTCATGTTTCTTTTCTGTTAAAATTACAGCAACCTAAGCACTCAGTTTTTTAAATTGGAATATGCCTACTCTATCCACTTCGCAGTTAATCTTTTACAAGAAACAAGATTTTCTTATGTGGCACCTCTTATTGCTATGACTTCATCATTTTAACACAAATTATGGTTCTTCAGGACAGCGAAAACTGAACTATTTAAGTAAAATTTTAAAGGGGAATAGATAGATTAAATGAACAAAGTATTTTCTCCAGTACTAACCTTATTTACTCCCTGTTTTTATTTGCTTATTCAATTATATTCAGAACTTAGCAACTGATAGTACCTTCAGCTATCTAAGGAAACAGGTAATGCTCAATTGATTTCTAAGGAGGGCACAAGCGAAGTCTTATCTCCCTGTGTGTCTAGGCACTCTTTTTGTTGTTCAGTTTCTTCTTATTTTTGTGGTATGATTTTTGGGAGATTGTCTAATTTTTCATGTCAAAGTTATTTCAACCTATGTACAGGGCATTTCAGATGCATTCTTCTCAGAATTCTCTTAAAAATGAAACTGGAAAAGATCCTATAGCTAAACTTGGTTTCCTGTTACAGTGCATTTTGATCCTTCAAATTTTGGGTGTATTTGATTACCTGATTTAGGCTGAGTTAGGAATGAGTTATGAAACCACTAAAGCTGCTAATCAGATTAACTTTTTCTCTAGCTTGTTCTACAGTCTTGTGTGAAAACGCGCATTATAAACTTCTTGAAGTCATCAAAAAAACTCCAAACCATCTCTTGTCATTTAGTAGATTTCTTTTTTTGCTTTTCTGCGGAAAAGGTTTTCATAATACTAGCAGTTTACTGGCCAAAATAGCTTATGATATTAAAATTTATCTGCTTCTGGTGTCCAAGTAGAATTGGTGCTTGACTTTACACCCTTGATAAATGAATGTATCTATAGCTAGATCACGTTGCTCAAAGTCCAGTCCTGCCTGTTCTTGAATGTCTCTGGGGTAGTGCATCCAGCATCTCCCTGCGCAAGCTGTACACCACTACATCTATTGAGTGCATAAAAAAAAATAAATAAATTCCTCCTTATATCCAATATAAATCTCTTTTGGTTAGAAATCATTTCCTCTTGTTCTGTCACAACAGACCCTGCTAAAGAGTCTCCTTTCTCACAGCCCCCCTTTAGCTACTGAAAGGCTGTTCTCAGGTCTCCCTGGAGCCTTCTCTTCTCCTGACTGAACAACTCTAGCTCCCTCCACCCAGTCTCATAGGGGAGGTGTTCCATCCCTCAGACTGTTTTCATGGCCCTCCTCTGGACTGCCTCCACCAGGTTTGTGTTTCTGTGTACCGAGGACTCCACACCTGGACACAGAACTCCAGGTGAAGCTCAACTAGAGCAGAGTAGAGAGGCAGATCACTTCCTGCATTCAGCTGGTCATAATACTTTCATGCATTCGGCTTTCTGGGCTGAGGACATATTGGTGACTCATGTCCAGCTTGCCGTCCATCCACCTGTAGCCCCCCCCCCCCCTTTTC
>VXAB01009408.1:98184-155735 GCA_013399175.1 Odontophorus gujanensis | reverse complement strand
GATAGCAGGGGTTGCCATGATCCAGGTGCACACCTTGGACTTGGCTTTATTAGATATCACGAGGTTCACCTGGCCCCACTGCTCGGCCTGTCTAGGTCTCTCTGGATGGCATCCTGTCCCTCGGGTATATTGACTGCATCACATAGCTTGGTATTTGCGTGTGTTGACCGCATCACACAGCTTGGTGACATCTACGAACTGCTGAGGGTGCACTCAATCTTACTGTCATTGTTGAAGACATTAAATCTCACCAGTCCCTACACTGACCCCTGAGGGACAGCACTTGTTGCTGATCTCTGTTCAGTGAATCACTGGCCACCACTCTGGATACAATCTCACAACCACTTCCTCATCTATTAAACATCCATCTATCAAACTCATATATTTCCAGACTGAAGAGAAAGATGTTGTGTGGGGCCACAACAAAGGTTTTACTGAAGTCCTGTTGTGCCATCATAGAAGAGCACTAGGTTGGTCAGGCAGGATTTGGCTTTGGTGAAGCCATGGTGGTTGTCTCATACCACCTCCCTCTTTTCCCTATCTTCTATGATAATTCCCTTGATAAAATTTAAGAAGGTACAGTGCTGCATGGGTTCAAAATTCAGAATGGATATGACAAACTAATATAGAAGTGGAAGAACAAACTTCAAATACTGGGCCTGGCTTTGCGCTAAAATATCTATCTGGAATTAGAATTCTATATTTTAACTACATCAGACAAAGGTACAGTAGAGCTCTATGCTTAAAGGAAACAGTGCAGATTACAGACTTGTTAATGCGTAATGAACGTATTGCCAGGCTAGTTAGTTTTTGCAGCGGCCTGCAGATAAATGGTAACAGAAGTGTTATTTCACTTAGTTGGTAGTCTTGTCCATGTGATATTGTTTTACTCCTTTATAAATGCTAGTGTCAAGAAACATAACTTTATTGATAGATTTTTCTAAAAACAAACAGTGGAAAGAAAGTTGATGGGCTTAACTGGATAGAACACATGCTAGCTGCTATTTTCAGACCTCATAGAGAGTGATGAAGCTTTTCACACTGCAATAACCAATCACAGGACTGAATTGATTTGCATAATGACCAGGTTTCTTACAACTATGTTACTTGATGCCTGTGAAGGAAGGGGGAGGCACTAGTTTTCTTCTGAACAACACCACTATTCAGGTCCTTCTTTACATTTTGCTTTCTGCAATGTTCAGTCTGCAATTCAAATTCCTCTAAGTTATGGCCACAGTAAATCCAATTTATTGTGGAAAGGACTAGCTGGCATAAAAAGTTTTTTGAGCTATTAGCATCTACTCTTGAGACAATTTATGAATCAGAGTGTTAATTACTGTGAGTAGTGATCTAATTTCAAGTAGAATCAAATAGTGCACTTATTAATGGTCAGGCTGATGTTAAGTATTTCCTTTTATAAGTATAAAACTTTATCACAGTTCAATTGTATTCAAAGTACCTTTAGACATTTAATTATTCTAATCTAAAAACTAACAAAAAAACCCTACAAAAAAAACCAAAAACAATAAGTACCCTTTGAAAGGGTACTTATTGTATTTGTTTTTTGTTTTTTACTTACTACGTTATCAGTGCCATGTGTTTTCTTCACACCAATTGCTCTTAGAATTAATCATGATGAGGAATATACCAGTTGCTATGTTGCACAGCAGACTAGACTGGCACTTTGTAAATGTCAGCAGAGGTTAGTAGTGGGGGCACAAGTTGGATTTGTGCAGGCACAAATGGATGCACAAGTTCCAAAAGGGATGTCTTCTACTGTGTCTTTGGAAAGGAGTATTTTGTTTTATTTTCTCTTTCTTTTAGCTATTATGTCTTTTCCATTGCATAGACTAGAAGTCTCAGCCCTTCTTATCTGTGATTAGAAGCACACTCAAATCCATAGCTGTTTTGAGGACTGCAAGACTTCAGCCTTTCTGCTGAAATATTTCTAGCTTTTATGATAAAAAAGGTCTGTGGACTTGACAATTCCTAAAATTATCACTGCAGCCAAGTACCAAGCAGGTACTTGTCCAAATGCAGCAAAAGGTAAGAGAATGCTTTGCAATACTATGAAGCTTTCATGTCATGTGGAATAACAGTTAACTTTCTTCAAGTCTGTACAAAGAACACTATTTCCTTGTTAGTCTAGTTGGTATAGAGTTACTTCCTCTGATAATATAACATTCTCTACCTGCTTTGATGGCTGGATCACACAGTAGATGAAAACCTAATTAATGTCTTGGATGTATTGTTCGTTACTTAAACAAAGCAAACACAGACTGTAGAGATGAGTACTCAGTAGGACCTAGGTAATATTATCCTCTTGCTACTTGCAGAAATCTTTAATTGTAAATGCAAGGACTGTGTTGTATTGGGTTTTTTTAACAATGTGATTGTTAATTACTTGTAGCTATGCAGCCGAAGTGTCCTGATGCTGCTGAAGGAACAGCAGGCTAAGTCTGGAGGGTTAGATTCACTTTACTTGCTCTCTGACTCAGTTAAAAATGTCTATCCCTGTTAATGACTGTTTTAAGACTTAATCTGAGTTAGCTGACTTGTCTCTGTCTACAGATATCAATGTTGACAGTTCTGAGAAATATCAGGAGCTTAAAGAGGTTCTCTCATCTTCCTTAAAAAAAATTGGTAACTTAGGGCATTAATTATTTTCATGTTCCATATGCATATACAGTTTTCAAAGGTAAGCAACTGAATTGATCAAAACACAGTTTTTATACTTCAAACTCGTATGCTGTGTTAAAAAGGGCAGACAAGAGTCTGAAACTTTTATTTAATGCTAGTGCCCAGGATTCAAAGACTGCCCAGTTAATTACTGTTTTTTTATTTCATCCTAGAGGACCAGCCTGATAAAAGAAATATAAAAAAAAGTTGTAATTTCAAGGTATGCCACAGGTAAATTTTTGTCCAAATCTTAAACAGTGAATAGTGGAAGCTACAGTAATAATGGAGGTGTTGATTATTTTGGATATGTTAAAACAGTCCTATGAAAGAAATCTGTAGCCACAGATGAGGCTGACTTTATAGCCAGGGAAACAGTATAGGGATTAGAAAATAAACTACTCCATTATGCTGTATGTTTTCCTAGATGGGGAAGCTGTCTGGCAGGTATAGGGGACAACAACTGTGTCCACCAACTCTGACCATTATTCCGGACTGCCTCTGTGGACAGGAATTTGAGATTTCTTTTGCCTGGAAAGGGAGCTGGGCAGACAGAGAACCCATGGTTTTGAGGTTGATTCCACCTCAATGGTTTTTTACTGGCTGTATAACAACTTAGTCCTCTGCTAAAGAAGGTCTAGTTGTTGGCCTGTCATTCTCTGGAGGGAGTGACACATCCTTAGCTTTCCCAAGTAAAACCTAGTGAGGAAAAAAAATAAAACTGGTTTTTTTTTTTTTGTTTAGGGAAAAGAAAAGGATCTGTTCTCTGCAAAAAGGGAAAGGCACAAACCCTTTCCTTGCAGAGTCAAAAAGAGTTTTTCCTGTTTCATTCAGGCTGCAAATGACTGCAAGAGTCACATTGTGCTTAATCCCCACTATCCTATGAAAAGTCACTAACAAGTTGGGCCCAATCCTGCAGTGCTCCATACCCAGAGACCTTCAGCACCTCTCAGAACTAGACCCTTTGTGCATGTCTTGTTGAAGAACATTGAGCTGTGCCAGACTTGCTTGTTCCAGTTTAGTTCACGAGAGGCCATGTGAAAACAGTTTCTTTGTTTGGATTCACTTGAGTTCTTCATCTGGTTTTGCCTCAGAACCACAAATTCTGCTTGATTTCAGTTGAAAAAAGGAAATGGGGTAGGTCTCAAGGTGCTAAGCCAAGGGTAAATGTTAGCCTAATCCAGACTGATGAACTTTCCCTTGACTTTGATTTTATCTGGAATATTTTGTGAACATTTTAAAGGTACAGAAAATATTACCTCAAAGATTGCAAATTCATGTACTTGAATAGTAGGAAATGCCAAAAGTAAGATTGTGCAACTTCAAGTTGATATTTTATATCAGTTTGACTGTGTGTAGTTCAATAAACACATAATATTCTTTTCAGTAGAACTGAAAAAGATGGATGGGGGAAAATACCATGCTGGTATTCTGTATGTCGTTATTTTTCTCTTCATTTTTTTCTGTTTTGCAGTCTTGTTAAATTCCTCCTCTGTTGACAAAGATACTGATTTAATCAAGGCTTCTTAGGGTGCTTGTGGTGTCAATGATTTTGCAGTCATAGATTCCTTGATTACCTTCATATCCATTTATCTTCACAAAATCTGTGTATGATCTAATTATTCCCTAATAATTTTAATAATATTCCTAATAATTTAAATTTAGTTGAGAAAAAAAGTATATGTACATGAGTCAGCAATTCAAATGTTCTCCATGTGTATGGAAATAAAAATACTTGAGTTTGGAAGGGACCTCTGGAGGTTATCTTGTCTAACCACCTAGTTAAGGATAACCACCTGTAGCAGGTTGTCCATGATCATGTGCAGGTAAATTCTGAATAACTCCAAGGAAGGAAACTCTGCAACGTTTCTAGGCAATGTTGTGTGTCTGAATAAATGTATTTGTATATTTTAAGGGAAACTTATAGTTCTCCCAGTGAAAGATAGGACCTACGCTTTTGCGTTTTGGAAATGTAATTGTATAATGTTGCAAATTCATTTACAGTAGTTGTAGGAGCTAAAAATAACAAACTTTGTTTTTTCTGGTTGTTAGAGCACCATGAACAAATTTTGTCTTTTATTTTCCAAGTTTCATGGAATGATATCAGTATTTTGGATAATGTTCATGAAACATCTATTTCACTTTCCACTACTGAAATTATCTTCTGTGAAGTTGTAGCATTCAGTTGATTCCCACAATAAAATATGGGAAAGTTCTACCTGCAATGTTGTCAGAAATGGAAATTACCTTTTTGTAGCGGAAAACACACACAAGCTTAAATCTCTCCTTGATCACACACTTGCTAAGAGTTCTAGTAAACTTATTATTTCTAATAGTTCAAAACTGTATGTGGGGAGCTGAGAGATATGCTGACAAAGCTGCTGTCTTAGGAAGGTGTTGACTTGGGTATCTTTATTTTGCTGGAATGCAAAACCTTCTCTATTTTCTATTTTGTTTTTTATATTAAAGTATCAAAGCTTTACATATTATTTTCAGCATAACAATGTATGTCTAAAGACAGACATCTGTAAAAGATGTTTCTTGATATTGAGCAAAAGAGTTTACTTACAGGGAAATTAAAAATAATTACATTAAAAAATTGTGAGAGGTCTTCAACAGCAAAACCGTGGTTGTGTCATGGCAAAGTTGATGAATTGGTCAGTTCAGAGCATGCTAAAATAAGCAGGCATGTGTTTTTCTGACTTTGCTACAGTTTTCGTTAACTTTATCTTAATAATTTTCTGTTATTTATTTGAGAGAAGACCTCTATCAAAAAGCCTTCTTTCAGTTATACCAGATTTTGTGCAAATACTAAAGAGAAAACATCCTCTTGAGGATAACAATTTCAATAAAGGATGTGGAAATCTTTGCTTTATTGAAGTCCATACTTAGTAAATGGTTTGGGGTTCCCTATTTTACGGTAAAAAAGGGAAGGACACTGACAGATTTATATGAATACTACTTCATCTTAAAAATAATCCCTTACATGACTTGATCTTTCCTCCTTCAAAGGTGGTGACCCAAGTTCTCTTAAATTTTTGGGTCATAAATCAAGGCCATGGTATTTCAAACAAATATCTGTTTTACCCTTTAGCAGATTCAAAGTGGAGATACCATGTAGAAATACAGAATCTTTAAGCTTCCCAAATGCTTGGAGAACATTCAAACTTGGCAGCTTTCAGAATCATTCACTGTTATACATGTTCTTATATGTTTGTAAGTAAGCGAAGTTCTAAGTCTAGAACTATGGAAACTGAGATACTGTCAGGGATAACTGCCACCTGAAGCCAAGTAGTGTCGTAACTCTCCTGAAGAAACTAACGCACCTTGGACAGTACAAGCTGAAAAATTAAATTTCAATTTTGCAAGATTCCCACATGTTTTCTCCACTGGGAATTAGAGCTGCAAGACTAGGTATGTAAGATAACATGCAGCTCTTTTGGGCCATGTTTAATGTATCTGGAATCTTTTAAATGTGGTTTTGTAAAAATTAACAGTCTGTCTTTTTTGTCTGTCCAAGACTCTGTCCATTAGATTTGTTCACTGCCTTGGAATCAAGATTCCCAAAAACACTGATGCAAACAATTTTTGAGATGCCCAAGTAATTCTGAAAATGGTAAACATGACAATAACATTCATGTATCTTTTGGGAATTTAAGTATGTGTACTGCATGAAGGAAATCGGTCCATGCAATTGAGCAGCCTAGTATCAGTTATGACTTTTGAAACAGTACCGCTGTAGAAATATCCTTCACAAAAACAAAGCAAAGTCAGCTAACCAAAACAATTGGGTTTCATTTAAATTAAAACACTTTAATAGTATTTTTCAACTACAACTTTGTAGATTCAGGGCAGTACCTGAAAGAGTGATTGTTTAGTTTTAACTTCCCAAAGAAGAGATGCTTTTAATGTGCAGAAAAACATCTTGTAGGTTTTTCAATCTTTTCCACTATATTCTAATGGGGTAGCAAGGAAACTGAGTTTTAGTGTCAGGAAGTTTTCCTCAGGAAGACTCATTAACTAGTGTAATGAGTTTCATGAGCTTATGAAGACTGAACAGTGTCAGTCAGTGCCAAGACTTTAAGTAACCATATAGGCATAGTTGTCCTGCTGTGCAGAAATGTAAATTGACTGGTAGTCTCCTGAAGTCTCTTCCTCATACATATGTATATGAAGAATATATATAAATATATTAAACTTTGAGGTTTGGCTAAGAAAAAGTTGCCATGACTTCAATAAAAGAGGTTGAAGGAAACTGGGTCAGAAATAGCTAGAGAAGTGAAATGTTCAGGGTTTATTCATCATATTCTCTCTAGTTATAAATTCAGAGACATAAATGTACTCACATAAAATAAGTTGGTGTTGCGCGTATATATGCACGTTAGCTGTTAAGCAATGTCACATTGAGATAAGTACTGAGTCTGATGAGACATGTTAACACAAATACTTCTATTTATTTTCTAGGAGTACTAGAAATTTTAGAGAAAAGTCTGCTGAGGAACCTTTAATATTTTTAATTTTGAGAAATCTTAAAAATTTTGAGTAATGTATGGTTCAACATATAACACTATTAGGACTCCATGAGGAAAGAACTAGGCTGAGCAGCAGCAAATGTAGCTCACCTAGGAATAATTCATTCTGATATGTATAGGTCTCAGAAATATGCTGTAAGAGGTAAATATTTCATAGCTGTGCATAATGCTTCAGTCATGGGATTGTCACTGGTGTGGCCACTGGGAATTATTTGTCTGCTGCTTTCTGAAAGCTAAGTAGAAAAAAAAAAAAGTGGTTTTCAAGAAGAGAATTCTTACTTATAATAAATCTCAAACTGTAATTATTATTATGAAAATTGTAAGGTAAACTGCTAGCCTTTTGATTACAGGGTTTTTTATCTTTACCATTCAGTTTATTTTGGAGAAAAAAAAAAAATCCAGTGGGAATATCTAAGGCAGTGAAGCATACGATCTCAATTTTTTAGCATCTTATATATCTCTGCTTAATGTTATTTTCTCACTCTGTCAGAGAAAACTTTTCTGTATTCAAGGAAAGGTGTGAAGCATGTAATTCTGGTGAACTTGCCTCCTCTTAGCTTTTTTTCTCTTAATCCAAGAATTCGTGTCCAGTTAGTAAGCTGGGCCTGCTCACTCAGACATGGAGCTTCTCTGAAATGCCACTGACTGTATGTTTATATATTATTGTTAGAAAGAAACTTCTCTTTTTTCCACAGAGAAGTTGTGGATGCTCCATTCCTGGAGATATTCAAGGTCAGATTGGATGGGGTCCTGGGCAACCTGATCTAGTGGTTGCCAGTCCTGCCCGCAGCAGGGAGGTTGAGACTGGATAATCTTCAAAGTGCCTTCCAACATAAGCCATTCTTTTATTTTGTTTTGCTTGTTTGTTTCTCTTATTCACTTCCATACTAGTGTTTTTCAAGATTTATTCTTCCTAGACTTTTCCACTTTTGAGTTCTGTGGTTCGGATGAATCGACTGGTCTATATTCCAAAATATAGCACATTTTAGACAACCATAGGAAGTGTTGCAACTCTCTGGAAGATGTTCCAGAAAAACCTCTGTGCTGTTGAGAAGAGCTTTGTGTTATAACAGAACCAAAATATCAATTTCAGTATCACAGAGATCCCTAAAAGCTCTTCCTAATTGTTAGATCTGAGGAAAGAGGCTAGTTCAGTGACTTGAGCAGGAATTCACAGCATTGCTGCTTCCTAGGAAGGCTGCAGGGTCAAGAGAGCTGCAGCATTCAGTTTTTTTAAGATGATCTCTGTCAGATAGTGGGAAAACTGAAGTGACTTGGATAATGGAGAATGAATATTGCTGGTGGGGAAATATCTTAAAGTAGCTCTATGTTATTGATGTCTGTAAATAATTAGCCAAACTGTCATCAATAAATAATGTCACAAATGCTCTTTGTTAGATAAGCAACTTCCTCTGATCTCTGTGACAAAAATAATACTACTTTATCTATCTTCGTGTCCCTGGAAAACAACTCAGCCTTTTCAGCTGGAGGTAATGTCTGGAAGTACTACAGTCTAAGTAGTACAGTCTATGGTTCTTCCAAAGGAGGCTGATTTTATGACTGTTAACTACCTGAATAAGCTTTTGAGATGCAGCAGTCCACAATGAGATTGTCTTTCTGCAGATGATACCAGAATCTTAGATGCTGGTGTTTCTTTGGCCTTGTAGTTCAGGTATCGACAGAAGATCTAAGTACATGGTTTAGTACCAGTTTTAGTATTAAGTTTCTGAGTGTCAGAAATTGTATACTTGCACACAATAATCAAATAAATTTGGATATGAAATACTCAAAGTGATACATTTTCACAGAAATTAGGGAATATCAGCTGCGTAAAGTGAGAGACAAAGAAAAATGAGAGTTTATAGAACATTTTTGGATGGAAAACTTATGCTTAGGAACACAGAATGACTGAAGTTGGTGCTTCTGAACCAGTGGGAAAGCTGCGTGGCACTGCTGCTCAAATCTGTTACATTAATTGCACAAGGACCTCAGTAATGGTAACTTGCGAGGTATACAGACTGGGTCTGAAAAATCCACAGATATAAACGGGTTGTGTCAAAACGTGAAATAAAGCAAACTGCTCAGTAACACCACTGCAGCTTTAATTCCCCACAGAGTGCACTGAAGGCAGGGTCTGGTGTGGAGTGTATGGATAGCATTGCCACCTATTTTTCTGGCTAAACAGATAAAAGTGACCTCAAGAGGCTGCGTTCTCTGCTTTACATATTTATTTTGTGAAAGAAAAATGTCTTGTAAACTGCTCCACATCAGAGAAGGAACGCAAAGGGGTATTTCCTTAAATGGATTGAATCTGTTCTTCAGCTTTCCAAAACATGAAATAATGCAATAATTACCTCAGAATGTTCCTCTCAATGTGTCAGTAACGGTTAATCCTCTTTCTGCTCAAGAGCCTGCTTCAGCTCTGCACGTTGGAACACTTTAATAAGGATGCTTTTTCTCAGGAAAAGTGTTTGGCCAGCCCATGGGAAATGTAGTGCTGTGGTTCCTGTGTTCCAAGAGAGTGCACTTGTAGAAGAAGCTTTCAAACTGTTTTCAAATGTGGATGAAAAGGATATTTTTCAGCTATGAGTACTCAAAATTAACAGCTATGTTACAATATGCCCATCTGCAGCAGTTTCAGAAATGAAGGGGCCCTTCTTTCCACCTGGTCTACTGAACCTCTAAATCAAAAGGTGATTTAGGAAATTCACAAGCAAAAGTGTTTTCAGTAAGGATGAAATGCGTTTTTACTTGGTTTTCTTTCCATATTTTTTTCTAGGGGAAATATGGGAAATTACGTTGATTGAAATAAGCGAGGTAGCCATTAGCAGCACTGTGTTCCTTGAATGTAGATTGTAAAAGGTCATAGAATGATGTCTGGTTATTTGCTGAGGATGTCTACCTAAAATATGCTGAGATTTCTGACTCTATACACTCACTCTGTACTTGTTCCTTTGTTTTATACACACTATTTTTTTGATTCAAGATGAACTGTCAGCATTTGGCTTAAAATATTTGGTGCAATAAGCTGTAACCAGAAGGAAATTACCCTGTAGTAATAATACCATAATTTTGTTCACTCTGGTTTTAAATATCTTTGTGACCAAACATCAGCATTTCTGGAATCTCACAGGAAACACAAAGTATGCTGCACTTCAGATATGTCCTATTATTCCACCTACATTTATCTTTTCTTCATATGAGGCTATTAACTTTTATTGATTCTTCTAATTTGTTTCATTTCTAGGGAGAAAAGTAGGAATTATTCTCCAGTAATAGTCAAGCTATATATATGTAGCAAGAGGTAGTGAAAACCTCTCTGTGTTTTTGAATGTTAAGCACGTTACAAATCTGCTCTGGTTTATATTCAAAGAAGAGATCTTAATCTTCCATTTACAGGTAAAATAACCTCTTTAGAATTAATATTTTGCTACAGCTGATTTAAAAACTCTTGTCTGAGTTAACCTTTAAATTCCAAATTAACCCTAATCCAGATGGGCATATTCCCTCAACATTTCATTCAATATGTTCAAATGCCACCATTGTCCTGGCTTCTTTCCCAGGCTATTGGCTGGTCATGAAATTGAACTGCTGTGAATTGAAAGAGAAAACGTGAAAATAAAGTCTTCATAATACTTCTAGATTTTTTGAATACAGCTGTTAAGCGTGGACATGCATTATTCCTCTTGGAAATCATGAAGAATTCAAGCATACTAAGAGGCAATTACTGGCAATTGCTTGTTTTGCAGCTCGGCTGGCATTTTCTTGCACCTCTGCTAAGCCACATGCCCACTGCCATCCAAATTGCTCCTGGGATATGCCAGATTTGATAATTAAACTCTTTTTTATCACATAGAAGTGTCTGGAAACCATTCCCTAGTTTTCTTATTCCCAGTAACTGAGTTAAATAAATCAGATTTACGAGTTGTCTGCCATGTCTTCCCTGGGACTGTCCAGCTTGTGTAATTATCCAAACAGAGCACTTTTGGCTCAGAAATATCACGGTTTTTTGTTTTTACTTTTAATATCACCTGATAATTTAGAATATGAAAACTTGATGAGTTTGCAGTTCCTGTGGGGATCCCAACATAGAACTTTTTTTCAAATGGTTGTTACTCTAAAATAAACAGTATTACTTTCAATATTATTTCACTTATTCCTGCTCTTTATGCTTCTCCCCATGAGAAGATGAGATGAGGAGAATAAGATAACACGGGGTCTTGCAGTGGTAAGTGAAGCTGATGACAATGTGAAAGCTATGCTACTTCTTTCCACTGTCTAGGTAGTTTATTCAAGGTCATGGCAGGTTTTAGATAGATGTGGCACTGCTGAGGAGTGAGAAGCTGCGATCAGCTGTCATCTCCTGATCCCTGAATGCATCATCCTCACTTAGATGCAGAGGAGAGTCATGTATTTTTTAAAATGCTCCCCCTTTTTGTTAATTTAAGTTGAATAATAGAAGGACATATATGAGGATATCTACAGTCAGACTGAAAGGAGGTTTATGAGCAGAATTTCATCTTCTGAATGACTTTTCCTTTCAACAACTAACCTCTGCTGCTGCTATTTCAGCCAAAATAGAAAGAGAAAGAGGCCCTGAGATTAGGCAGAGCTGTTTTGTGCATCCAGAGGAAATCACATATTGGCTCTGTGCAAGCACTTTAGTATAGTTAAATACTCACTGCAGTGCTAACAGTTAAAGTTCTTTGGCACCATGTGTCTTTTTTAAGTGTGAGCAGCAGGGCAAATTGTTTGGAGGCCATTAATTTGCCACTTATTTTGTGACTCTTTATGAAAGCATCCCACCAAGGTTTTTGGATGGATAAGACATGTGATGTGCACCTGGTATTTGACACTTGTCATAGAGCATTCAAAGAAGACTGAGCATTGACTTTCTGTGGACAGCTTCTAGAAGGTAGCTACTTTCAAAGATTCTGAAATCTTCACTGAGAATTGTGTTCTTAAAATGAAGTTGTTTTTGGCGTGTGAAACATTCTATGTATGAAGTAGATGTTAATAACATTTATTAATTAATTAAGAAGCTGTTACATTGTTAAGAATAGAACAGCATAATGATTCAAATGATAAACTTCCAGAACAGATTACTTTAAAAACTGGATGTGGATTATGGTGCAAGTCTAATACTATTCTGCAAGCTGTGTTTAAGCCCTGGCTATGTCAGTGTATCATCTATATTCTTCCACTATATTTGCTATTTTGCAGATTTCTCACTTAAGATGTTGTGGGTCTGGAAGTTGAGCAGTGCTTGCAGCCCTTTGCAGAACTGTTAGCAGGACATGAACATGGAGTGTTTCAGTGAGGCTGTGCAGTTGGTATTTGCTGGAATTAGTGAACGGTGTGATATTGTTAATTGTCCATATAGACGTGCACAAATCTCCAAGACAGGAAGCTGCCAGTCTCTTTTAAATATATTTACTTATCCTCCTGGAGCCACTCCTTTGATGTTGGGGATTTGTCACATAGCAGGCTTTGTTAGGAAGGTCTAACATGATCTGACTAGCATGGAGATTCCGTGGTGTCTGACCTGGCTGTCTCATGTATTAATGCAGTACAGGTACATCCCTGCTATATACATTACAGGTAAATAATTACTTGTAACAGAGGTTAGCCGAGGCAGAGTGCTGTGCCATCCAGTTCTGTGAAAATAAAAATTAGGACAATATTCTCTTTTGAAAGTAACAACATAAATATCAACGTAAACTAAGAATTTGAGTGTTTTCTTTTTGTTTGCTCTGTGGATTAGCAATAGTAAAGATGGGCATCTTTAGTCAAATTCTACATGACGCCACATGTCAAATTTCTTAGAAGGACTAATTTTAATCTACTTCATTAGACTTTCTCTAATTATTGTTCACTGATGTTATTTTTATTTCTAGACTGTAGATAGAATATATGCTTCCTCTTCTTGATTAAAATATCCTTCCATAAAAGCTACCTCTTTTCCTTTTTGCATGCAGTTTAATGACAGTTCTTGAGATCCTTGCAGGTCTTATTTAACTAATGGCTTTCTATGCTAAATAACTTATTTTCCTAACATGACTATGTAAGTTTTGCAGAATAAAGCTAATTAACTGGCAAGGAGAAAAAGTGAATACGGTGGCAGTAATTTTACATTTGAGCGACCTAACACTTTCTATTGAAAAATAAATAAATAATTAAAATTGTCGTGACCTCTACCTTCCTCTGTGATTCCCTTCTCCCTTCTTCTCATGGAGGAATTCCACCTCTGTGTTTCTTGGCAAATAAAGAGATACATCTGAAGTCAAAGAAGTATCCTGCCTTAGTTAAATAGTAAAGTTTTATCACAGATACTGTAAGTTCTTTATCTTCCAGGACTGTGTAGTTACAGCATCTGTAGCTCTTGAAAGGCATGAAAGATTGGATGGGTTCTGTATGTGGATATCTGAGGGACGTGCTGACACAGACCTTTTCATTCTCAGCCAGCTGCAAATCATACCTGCATTCTCCTGCTCCATCATTAGAGGCAGGTGAGGGAACATTCCCTTCATCCTCTTGCTTCTGAGTAAAGTAGGAAGAACCAGATCAGATTCCTCTCCAGCTGTCTGTAACACCTAGCACACCTCTTTCCTGTAAGTAGGGAATGTAACGGTCTTCATGGTGAGTAGTCACTGCTGACATATGGGAAGTGCTTTTCAAGACCTTGTAAGAGAGAGAGCATATAAGCTGATGTGATGCGACTTTTTTTTTTTTTTCTTAAGTGAGCATAGAAGAAATAGCAGCAACAGATAGATAGGTATGATGTTGAATGGCAGATGTAAGATGGCAGAATCTGATTTCTGCTGCCTTATGAAGAAATTTTGCAAGAGAAAACAGATAGGCAGTATGTGTCTGTATAAAATAAACTGTGCCCACTGGCTTGTGGTGGTCACCTCCTCAGTGTACTTGTAGACTTAAGTTAAATAGTTGTCATTCACAGTGTCTTTGAGAGAGAGATTAGTGCAAGTCTCAAGTATCTGAGGGTTTTGTAAGCAACATCTAATAAAGATTTCAAGGGAATTTTGGATCAGTATTATTTGTGTAAGGCTGAATGCTGGAAATTTATGTACAAGTTTGTTCATGTGTATACACAGCATATAACACTGCCAATATATTTATGGAAATGTAGATGAAATGAGTGTGACCAGTCCCAGCTGAGATGTGATTAAAGGATATAAAAGGCCTGAATGGCTGAAATTAATTATTCAGAGTATTAAAATTAGCTAATTGCTTCGTTTAAGTTGATTAGGGTTTCTTTTAGGTTAAAGAGCAATTGAAAAATCTCAAGCGAGTTCATGAAAATCAATGAAGTTTATAGGAGTAAGTTTTTGCTTTTACTTTTAACTCTTTATGCAATAGAATCTCAAGTACGTGTGTTTTATTTATAGGCTGGTGTAGAATTTTCTTTAAACTGTGTGCTTATCTAAAGCAAAAAATCAATGAGCATGAAAGGAACGTGAATCCCCCAGACATGAGTTTAAATCTCTTCATGAGATACGGTTCTCATGAAGAAAATGTTACCTCAGATTTCTGAAGCTTGGTCCCATAGATAATAATAGCAAGTGACTTAATTTCTGTGTTCACTGACTCTTGTTTTAGAAAAACGATGAAATACACCCTTCTCTATGTTTACTATCTTAGTAAACCCTTTGGCTACAGGGGTATGAGATGTGAGGAATGTCCCTAAAATGAGAAGTTTTTAGATGGGAATGGATTTTTTCTAGTATTTCAGATATGCAATTTTAAAATAATGAATGCAATATATATTTTTGATCACTTTTTCCCCTAAAAAGGGAATTTCCAAAGAAACATCGATACTTTCCTGTTGTTCCCTAAACAAGATCCACCTGAAAGATGTTACAAAGTTTGACTTTAAATATAAAAAGTATAAAATTATAGTTCAATTTAGAAAAGGGAATATATGAAAACAGGTGTTACAAGGTAAAATTAAAGGTTTCAACTCACATTTATTATTTGAAAAACAGTAAAATTGAAAAAAAAACAATTTATGAAAAAAAAAAGAGCAAAAAACTATCACAGTGGTTTGTTTTGGACCTATATAGCCTGTTGTTGACTCAGAGAGGTAAAAGTTCTGTGGTTTTGACTTATCCTTTGTACAAAGCTTTCCACGTTGAACTTATTTTAAAACGTTTCTGATTTTTTTCACTGACCTGGGAGAATCAAACTATTGTTTATTTTTAACCTGATGTTAAACCCACTGATGATATTCCCTTTTTTTTCCCTGCTGTATCTTTTTACTTGACATGGTCCATTCTCACCAGTCAGTAATCAGGATTATCCCTGGTTGAATGTCATTTGGTTCTAGGTCAATGTTTTGTATGCAGTACTATTTTGATTCAGTATTTTTTCTTTTTTAATTTATTTTTTCCCCCCTTGGTAGACGCAGGGTGCTAGCTATATCTGATGGGATTGAACATATTGGAAATCTTCGCTGGGAACTTGCACTGTGCCTCCTTGCTGCTTGGACTATCTGCTATTTTTGCATTTGGAAAGGAACAAAATCGACTGGAAAGGTAGGGTTAAAATATTAATGCACCAACTGAATTATAACTTTCTTGTGCCGCAAACCTCTGCATTATTATTTACATTTCCTTACACTGTAATGGTAGAATTTTAAATGCATTTTACGCTTCTGTATCTATATTTACAAAGTATATGAAGTATTAATTACTAAGTAATTAAGAAGTAGTACTACTTTTTTATTATTCTTTTTGCATTGGTTTGTTCCCCTGGTTTTTGTGATTTTCGTTTTCCCTAATTTTTTTATGTAGGGCTGTTTCTTTGCTGTTTTCCCTGTAGTTGTTTTGTCAGCTTAGCAGGCTCCCTTAGCAGCCAGTCCATGAATCCTGAGGTCAATAAGTTATGTTGATTTCTGTACACATAGTATAAAAATAAGAATTTGGTCCTAACCTGAAAAGGATTGAAACTTTCAATGACACAAGGAAATTGCACAGATAAACAGAGCATTCAGAAATACAAGGAAACTATAGTAATGCAGAGTAAAACAAATTCAAAGAGATCACCAAAAACAGAAAAAAAATAAGAACTCAGGGAGATGAAGATGGATGCATTAGGTAAAAAATAAAAAGCAAAAAACAGCCATTCTATATTGGAAACCCAACAGAGCAATGCAACTTCACAGCCTAAGGAAGTCCTGGGACAACAGAGAGGTCACCTCGGTGTAGTAGCAGACATAGATCTGAGTAGAATATGTGATTAGTTGAGTGAGCAGAGAGAGGAAAAGAGTCATTGTTCTGAAAGAGACCTAAGAAAACCCAATGGTTTCTCACGTGGAAACCAAAGAATACAAGAAAAAAAATTGCTGGGTTGAAACATTTCGTTAATGTAATTTTTATTTTTTTACTACATGCCTAGTTTGTAACTGTGGTTACATTTCTTTGTTTGTTTGTGTTTCAGTAGGCTGCATTTGAAATCTAGTGTATTGTTTGTTTGTTTTTATTATTTGGAAAATATAGAATTAAGTTTAACTTTCAAGAGCACATTCTTTCTCAAAATTATGGCTGTAACTATTTGCTGAATTCTGCCTCCAACTGTGTCAGTCAACTTGGCACTGCATTTTTCACCTAAGTAATTTACAGACAAGGATTTACACAGCCCTACTTTTATCAAGTTGCTACTTGAAAGAAGCTGAGAGGCAATGTCTAGAGATTCATCTAAACTACTCTTATTTATATGTAGGAGGGTAAAAAAAAAAAAAACAAAAAACAAGAACTAGGGACAAAAATATAAAGAGGCAAAAAAGTGAGATAATGGCAAGGTAAATGTACATATGTCTCTGAAGTATGTACTCCAGAGAAGTACAAGAGTGGTTTAGAGCTACAACTGGAAGTGAAGAAATGAAGTTGAGCAAAAATAATTTTTTTCCATCAGAAAGATGTCTAACGATGGATATCCATTCTACCATAGAATAATCTTGTCCCAAAGGTGAAGGAAAAGCATGTATTTTGAATGCATGTATGTGCAGGATTACAGGGCTGTGCAAAACTGTGTACAGTACTCAAGAAAAATAGCATTGGTAGAAATGATTTGTTAATAGGCAGAGTCTCCAGTGATCTTGGAGGGGATGTACTTTGTTTCAGCATTTATGCAGTTTACATTTGGATTTTTACTATTCAGCATATACATATCACATAAGATTCCTGCAGCCTACTCCACTTTTCCAGAAAAAGGTCTCAGATTTTGAAAGTGATTCAAGTGAAACTGTTAGATTTTTCTATTGTTTTATTTTTTTTCCTGATAACTTAATTAAACCCTTATCTCACTAGGAAATGTAATAAATTTATTTTGTTTCAATTTCATTTTGATAACCACCTTCCTCATGAGATTAAGTGAAATAAACTGAGATAGAAATTTGTCTTGCCCACTTGAAATGGGATGATAAGCTTTTTAACTGATCAGAATTAACTTAGCTGTCTTGCAGAAGAAATGCAAAGGAAGTGAAATCAGTGCTCAGTCTTCAGCTTTATTGGCTTCAAAAGGGGTCTTGTAAGATGTAGTTTCATTATATATTTACACTACTGAAATTGTTTTTCCACAAGCTGCACTTCTATCTCCAAAATCACAAGAAACCCAGCTGGTTCCTCACACTAAAGAAAACCACACTGTGGTTTTCAGCACTCTGTGCAGAGGATCTACCACTTTTGTTACAGTAAGGTTATTTCATAGTTAACATTGATCCTTTTTTCTTTCATTTCTGCTCCTATAATTGGTAAGGAAACACTTATAGTAGATTCGTGTGTGATATTGCAATTGGTTTCAGTGATGCACTTTTTCCCCACTGACGTTAATTAATTTTTCAGATTTATTTCAGAATTTTGATATTCTTACACTTTCCTCTTATGACTGATTCACTGTAGGTTCCTGCAAACCTGTGCCATCTTGCTGTCTCCTTAGATTTCCTATGCACAGACATAGTAGTCAAATGTTGTGGGTGTTACAAAGGCTTAAAATGCTTAGAAATAGAGATGGCAGAGAAGTTTTCTGGACTGAGTTTCTCTATCTGATATAATGGTGTTTTAAAAGTTCCTAATTAAGTTCATCTATCCATAATCTTTCATGCTAGATTGAATTTTACTGTGAGTGCATTTTAAGGAAACATTTAAGATTTACCTCCAGATTTTTATAGTAATATTTAAATTGTTTTTATGCTAAGTTGTTAAATTCCCTATACACTTCAGTTGGATTGATTATTTCTAATGCAATAACACATTTATTCAAAGCAGAAAACGTCTTAGTTTTACTACTTTTGGAAACACTGTTGAAGACTGACGTCTGCGGGCCAGAATAGTAAGAGAGAAAGAGGAAGGGAAAAAGACAGAACATGAAGTAGGAGAAAGATAAAGATCAAAAGACACATAATGTTTTCATATAACTATGCTACTGTGAAATATTTAAGAGGTCAGTTTATGCCTTTTCTCTTTTTTTTCTGAATCCTAATGCACGATGTCAGGAAAAAAATCCAAGCAATAGAAGTTATCATTAAATATCAAACCATCATACTCTGAGTAGCACTAATATAGAATTCATCTACTGAGATTATGAATTGAATGTTTAATATTTTAAATTAATAAATGTATTATATCTAACATAAGGCTTAACTCCAAATGGAGTTCCATGACACTGTTAATGAGGTGTTCCAACGTTTTACACTGAGAGTTCTTGAAGCTCATAGCTTTCTTGCAAAAACCTTCTAGTTTTCCATTCCAATGAATGTCTAATATTAAAACAATTTCAGGTGGTTCTGACAGCTAAATATGCTAACATGATGTTTTTCATATATTATACTTTACTGAGATTGATAACATCTAACAATCTTGCCCAGAAATATTCCCAGAGATGAGGTAAGAGGTAGGAGACTGATGAAGCTTAATTTTCTGAATTCATTAGGTATCGTCCTAGACTCTAATCATTAGCTTTTAGTTAGTACTTTATCTTTGTGAAACATTTATGATTAATAACTATGGCAAGTCTGGATATTTTATGATGTATATAGCTCACATATTAGCCAAGTCTTGCTAATTTTTGATATTCAGATAACATTTGTGAAATCTTCATGCAGCAATGAAAAAGATACTAGTTCTTTTCTGAATCCTAACTGTTAATTCATCTGACTAAATGTCATTGAGATTTAAACTTCGAGAAAGATACATCAGAATTTCATAATCTGTTCTTCCTAGAGTCCTTTCTGAAGGAAGTAGTCTTAATACTTTTTTCTTTTTCAAACAGCAGTACAGATATTTTTTCAGATGTTGATCTTTCCTATGACTTCATAGTGACTGCTTGTTTTCAGCAAAATTTCTATATTAATCCATATTGTTTATGTACAATATAATTTACATGTCCAGGAAAATAATGTAAAGATGCTCTCAGTCTCCTTGCAAAGAGTTGGGCCTACTGAATGAACAAAGCAAACTCTGTGCAGTATTAAAATGGGTCTGCCAAAGGTTACTGTAGATAAAAATATTGCCCCAAATATATGTTTTGCAGAATATACATAATGTGCCAGGTAATATTTACATAAGAATTCATGCTCCATCATTTTCTTCTTTTCTTACAACTTTTTCCTGATTATTTTTACATAGGGTTTATTAGAATTAGAATGCTAACAGAATGCATTATTAAATTATAGTTTGGTTACGAAATACAAACAACTAATGGGCTTACGTTACTTATTATATAGTAAACTGTAATAAAATCTACAGTTTGATCCAGTTTATTGGTATGATTTATGGGAAGATTTCAGAGCACAAGTGTGGTTATTTCTTCTAGCATATGGCTGGTATCATTTAAGTAACGCTGATATGAAAACTTCCATTTTCTGTGCATGCCTTGTTTAGTTTGGATTGATGATCACCTTTCTTCATGTAGGTCTCTTCTTTGCCCCCTGTAGACCCTTCTCTCACATGGTCAGCCGGCCTAAAGCTAGTTGATCATCCCAGAGGGACAAGCGTTTTGTCATCCATACAATTCTCTTCTGGTTCTGGAATAAGCTACAGTGCACCTATTTTGTTTCTAAATTGGTTGTCTGAAATATTTTATCATAGTACTTACTATTGGAAGGTGTCAATACTGCTTTTATTTTTGTCTGCGGTAATGTATGAAACTTAGATGTTTCACAGTAGTGCAACTTTGCTGATGTTGTAGCACCTTCTAATTTACAGTAGTGTAAAAAAGACTTACATATAGAAGTAAAACAAGGAAAATAGTTGAAAAGTGTACACTGATCTGTCAGGAGGTATGGGCAGAGACATAACTCAGTGTGTCAAGCCAAATGAGTGAAAGAGGCTGGGACCCTATGAGAAAGCTGATGGACTCTATCAGAAAGTGTAGTAATAGAATAAGGAGTAAATTTAAACTGACTATAGATTTAGATTCTTTACAACGTGAGTGTTGACACACTGGAGCAGGTCGTCCAGAAAGCCAGGGTGGATAGAGCTTTGTACCATCCAACCTAGCAGAAGGTGTCCATGTACCTGGAAGGGACATTGAAACTTGGTGACATATCAGGTCCCTTTCAGCCCAAAGTACTCCATAAAACTCAGGTTAGCAAGACACTGAAAGACATGGTGTGCTTTGAGACCCGAAATCCAGAGGTAGACTCTTTCATACCTATTACACATTTATTTCTGTCCTCCCTTGAGGAGTTAAGCCTTGCTTGCCTGCAGTTAAGGCTCAGTCAGTGGTCTCAAAGAAAATTTATTTCTCAGTAGCAGGCTATGTAAAAACCTTAATGGATTCAGTGAGGCAGAAAGAAAGAGTAAAAGGACAGAAGGAGAAGATAAAAGAGAAAGATGTATGGATGAAAAAAAAAAAAAAAGAACTGGGGTCCATTGTGAGGAGCCCAGGAAAAGGAACTAGACAGCAATGATTGTATCTCCTGAAGCGTCTTTTGTTTTAGCCTAAAGTAGTAGCAGAGAATAGCCGTTCACTGCAAGGCTTTAACACTCTGTCCAAGACTGATCTCTGTATTCAAAGAGGGAAAGTAGAACATTCATGAGATGCATGCTGAGTTCCTGCTATCCGCCTCCTCTGTGTGAGGTTTTAAAACAGCTACTGAGATTTTTTTCACTCTCCTGTGCACTGAGCATTTAAGGACACCTCAGGTTTTTTTGTAAAGGAGATTTTTGTGCCTTTCAGAGTAGTTTTCTCAAGCTTTTCTCTGGCTGCTGAAAAAAGTATCAAGTAGTAAACAAATCAGAGCTGCATATACATGATTTCATTCCTTGCTAGGTGAACTTTAACAGTGGAGGCTCATTTTTGTATGAATCTTTTGTTATTCTGGATCTGAGCTCCAGCCCACAGCCTAAGGAAGTCAAAAGTGGATATCAGAGCACTGAAAGACAGCTTGCGGTACATCCACGTGTGAAAATTTTTGGGCAGAGAAAATCACCTATTTTGTCGAGTTAATGTATGAGGAAAAAAAAGGCAAGGATAAGAGAGGGAAGGAAGAATGCTATTTTCAGCCATTTTATTAGTAATTCAGTGAAATTTTCTGAAAAAAATTTAAGGTAAAGTCAAAAGACATGGATTATCATAGAGGCATCTCTTTAGGAGAAATTTTTTGACTGGCTGAAGGTAACATATAATGGCTTATTCTTTCCTTGAATTTACTAGGCACTCATATGATTTCTTCATGTTTTTCTATTTATAGAACCTGCCCTTCTTATGAGTTTTCTTATTCCCTACCAAAATAAATCAGCTAACAATAGATAACCTAAGTCACACAGAAGCCAGCATGGAAGTTCTGTGTACTCCAGTCTTTGCTGATACAACTGTGTCAGGGCTAAAATTTCTACAAAGCACATCGGTGCTTAGTAACTGCTGAGTTATAAAGCTGTTCTACAAAGATTGGTTTAGTTACATGTACACAAAAAAATCCTTTTGGATATTATTTTTGTTGGGTCTTTATTTTATTCAGCAAAAACATGTAAAAGAACTACTTGCTCTTGCAAAAAAATGTGGAAACATGAGAGCTGTGATATACTTATAGCACTGTCTTTCTTAGTGATTCTTTGGTTTCATGTTTCTTCAGCCAAAGGTAAGATACTCTATTCTCACATGGGCGGTTTGTCCTCAGGTAGTGGGAGTCTGTATAGCTTCAGGATTGGCTCATTCTTAAAAATTAACAAAGCAGAATGTTGGTATTCACCCCCATGGCAGCACTATATGTGAAAGTTAATACTATATCGAATTTCTGCCAGTGGGAATGCAGTCTTTAGTTTCTACAAGTAGTTTATCTACAATGTAATGATGTCACTGTAGTAGAAGTTCTGTTCACTAGATTGCTCTTGAGAGATTTACAAAATTTAATTCTGTATACCATCTCAGTGCTATGAATTGAAACCAAACTCTTTCTTAAGAATGAGAAAACATTGATATAACTTTCCACATGAGCAACAAGAGCAGCTTCAGCAGTTGCAGGTGCTATATTGGCTACTAAAACACATCCCAGAGAAAAGACTTGACTGCAATGCACCTGTTATTCAATTTGCCTTTCAAAAAAAATAAAATAAAATAAAAATAAAAAGTAAAAGAAAAGGAAAGAAAGACAAACAGTGAGACACAAATCATCATCATCCTGAATAAGCTTCATTGTTTCATGATGTGTATCAACAGTGTGACAGCAATAATTCTGCAAAAAAAGAATTCATGACATTAAGGATTTTTGCAGTTTAGTTTGTGTATCACTTATTCCTAAAGTGCCTTACTGAGGTTAGAACCACATCGTTACAAGTCTTGGATGAACACAGTAAAATGCCTCTACTCAAAATACTTCTCCTTACACCTGCGTACAGGGAATTGAACTGAAGGTATAAAGGAGGGCAGAGAGATGTGCCAGAGATAGAAAGACAAATCTGTACCAGAATCATAGTTTTAAGTGCAGGCCAGTGTCTTCATTGTGTGATTCCTTTCCTTTTCCTATGCGTTGCATTGGATCTACTTCTCAGACTGTTTTGCTCAGCTCAAAAGCAGAATTAATTTGCAGCACACTGTGTCAGATCAGTATTCTACAAATGAGCTGTGGGGTGATTTAAGGGATAGATTTAGTCTGCAGTATTATGAAAATTTACAGTGCAGTAAGCCTTGAGGTAAAATATAGATGTGACTAAGTGTACTGTAATAAAAACAGTAGCTATAGGGAATGGAAATGTGGAGAATTTGGGGTCTGCAGGAGATTTGAAGTGGTAAAGCTAATTATTATATTATTGGAACAGGCTGCACAGAGAGGTGGTGGTGTCACCATCCCTGAAGGTTTTCAAGAAAATGATAGATGTCACATTGGGTGAAAAGATTTAGTGGGATGTTTGTGATGAGCTGATGGTTGGACTGAACTAGTGGTCTTTCCAGTCTTAACGATTCTATGATTCTATATAGCTAATAATAATTATACTTAATAAGCACACAGTATTGTAGATGTTTTATGGAGAATGTATCTCTCAGCAGTCACCATGATGATGAAGACCTATATTCACCAGGGGATGATAGAAAATTGTATCATCTTGTGACTAAACAAACACACTTTTTTTCAATAATAAATGATGAGCTCTGTTTAATCCTACAAAAAGGAAAAACATCTAATCTACTGTCCTATTATGACCCTTGCATCTTTACCTGCTAACATATCAGAAGTTACTGGACAGAGCCTTCAGTGTGATCTGGACAGGCAGTAGTAGCTAAGAAATCAAACCCATTTAGTGCCTTATTTGTTCCTCATTTCTGTTGTGTCTAAACTCAGTGAGAACTGGAAATTCAGGCACCTAGTCAGGGACAATTCTGTAAATTCTTTTTGTAGAAAGTGAATTTCTTATATCAGAATTGTCAGAAACTCGGTCCATATTATACGTTATTTAAGCAAAAATCAGGTTTCTGTACATATTTGTAACTAACATCAGTATCTGGCTTGTTGTATACAGTGGAAAACTATAGATGGCATTCAGAAGTCTGAAAAGCCTGGAAGGTTCTGAAAAGGAATAGCTTTGATTTCAAAAAGCTTGAACTTTCTGAAGACCTTTACAAAATGAAGGAAAAAAAAAACCCTCAGTTGATTAATTAGTCCTAATTCATATTTAAAATTCTTCCTGACTGATTTTTAAAGTTGACTTTTACTTGATTAAATAGCAGTCTTTGATTTTGAGATATTTGTGTCACTGCAGATTCACTACTTGATGGGAGCTGCTCATAAACACTTCTGCTTGCAGTAATGAGCTTAGCAAATATGTTTGAAGTGTTTCCTGTATTACTGTGAGTAAGAGTGGTATAGAACAGGTCTTCCTCTTTGTGCACTAGGCTGCTAGGAAAAATAATTGAATTAAATTCTTCTAGATATTCGTAGTTTCAGTACACCTGTGTTTTATTTGTTCTCCAAGTTCTATGTTGTCTCATTTATGGCTGTAATAAAATGCTCTTTAAACAGGATAAAATATAGGATACTTGTGTTGAAATCACTGAAGCTATGTTTTTATTACTTAGGTTTAGTTTCTCTTGTTAATCTAAGAAATGAATGTTTTTGGATAGCACTATCGGTTAAAGTAAGAAATATTTCACAAATAAATGGAGCAGAGCTTTGCATTTGCCCTAGGCAATAAATTTTTAAAATTTAATGTAGGACCTGTAGGCAACAGCAGAATGTCCTGCAAGCTTGAAGAGCAGTTTCAGAAGATGGACAGATCTTGATTTCAATAGTCCTGAGAGATCCGGAAACTAAACAAGCTGTGGTAATAAGTTGGGAATGAATTTCAAGTAACAACTTTGGAAAAGTTGATGTTGTTTAAGGAATATTCATGGAGAGAAATAGCTATTCATCTGAGTTTACTGTTCATTTCAGAAGAAACTGCTGCAGTTCATTGTTACTGTCTGTCTTTGGTACTTCACTACTTTCCAGTGTTCTTTGTAATCCTGGATTGGTGGAACACTAGAATTGCTCTTAGTCTAAACTTTTGCCACCCTATCTTTCTCTTGAATTTCTGAGTAGAATTAGGCAGTGCTTTGACACAGAATATGTTGTTGAAATGGAATTTGGGAAGTGCTGAAAAATAATAAAATCAGGCTTCATTTAAATAATAATTCATACTGGAAGAAAATAAAAGGGGGAAACATATATTTTGTTGAATCTATCTCCTACCCCAGTCATACTTGTTACAGATCCTCTCATCTGTATTTGACTGGCTTTTTGGTTTAGCTTTTTTCCTGCATATGAAATTTTAGCTTAAAAATGTTGGTAGATTTGGAAAATGTGTTTTTCCCTTTTGACATACTTTTGAAAAAACTTGTGAATCAGCTGTCATTCCTTTGTACCATCTTTCTTGTAAATCTGATTAGTGTTGAAAAATCTCTCTTCTGTTGTGATTTGTATATTCATAGATGGTATAGTGTCATGTCGGCAAAATTCTTTCAGTCAGTGATGAATGGAAAAATTCACAGTATACCTTGATGGTTGTAAAGTAAAATCATAATGTTATCTGCTGTTAACATCTGAGAGATTAGAAGGTAAAACATGGGAGTCATGTCTTATTCTCAATGTAACTCTTCTGATTTAGGGCAAATTGATGGCAATTCTACCATTACTGCTACTTGTCCCTCTTTCCTAATGTAAAAAATAGAGGAGTTGAAGGGAAATAATTTTATAAAACATCAAGTGATGTTTGAGACACTCAACCCTTTTATTCCATTTATGCTTTTAGATTTCTGAGGTTGTGTGGCTCAACTCATTACATACAGGGCTTCTTCCTCATTCTCGTAGATACATCATGGGTTTCTTCTGTATTTTCTGACAAGTCACCTTCACTTGAATATCTGGGGCATAGTCCTGCCAGAGTGTTCTGGAAAGCATCTTTTCATTTAGGACAAATAGTTCAGCAGTCCCCATAGCCTGATCTGTACCCATGCAATGGATCTATGCTTCTAAAGGTGCTTTGGTATGAAAAGATGCAAACTGGCAGCAAGTTCAGTTCTCAGTACCTTTGTGGTGTCTTACTCATGAAATCACTTTGTAATTACATACCTACCTACCTTATGTTATATAAACATCTAATTCTCATTCTCTTAAAGTTTTGCTACTCAAAGTTCCAATATTTTGGTACTTACAGTTCATGTCACCCAAAGCTCATGTTGTCTTTCTACAGTGATATGCATAAATATCTTTGTAGATTTCCCTATTATATTGTAATAGGAGAACTAAGTGCAAGAAAAACCATGCCAGACATTTTTATTTTGTTTCCAACTGCTTTAACACTGGCATGACTCTGACAAGTTTAAAAAAAGCATTTTGAGCATTGGAATGCAAATTAACATACCAAGCAATTAAAGTCAATTAAAACAGGATGTGGTGTAATTAGAAACAGTTGTGTTCACATTTATATTCAGAGAGTTTTGATGTGTTGAAAGAAAATGATTTAGGAAACTTTTAATGTCTACAGATGTGATGATGATAATAATAATGACATTTGATTTCTAAAATGCCTCATCGTCCTTCATTTCATGCACTCTTGAGAAGCATAATAAAATGAGCACGGTGACACATGATACACTGGACACAATGGAATGAAATGGATCAACATATGAGGAGACTCAGGCACTAGCTACCAGCAGCAGCCTTCTCTCCCCTCTCAGCACACTGTACATACCTGTTGCAGTATCAAAGAAGTTAGCAGCCTAGTTATCTCCACGTGCACTAAGACCAGTGACTGACCAGCAATGTCAGTTAGCTCAGGAAAGGTGTATCTTTCCCACACATCCTTCCTTTAGTATCTCCTTTATTGTTTTGAGTACTTGTATTAGCATTTATTACCAAAAATGCTGAACTAATTTTCCTTCCTATTTATTATCCTTTTTCATTATTGTATTTGGAAAGGAAGGGGATCCACAGCCTCTGCACTCAGATCAGGACTATGTCCATTCTGTGTTTCTTCTCATTATCCCATGATCCATTTTCATTTGGAACCTTACTACGAATTTTCTCTTTGCGGTAAATCTCTATTTGAACTCAGACATATTGACTTAGTGGAAATGCAAACCAGTAACAGTAGAAGAAACTACAGGGATAAATCTTTCCATTTTGCATTGTACTGATCGATGAATTAATCAATTCAGAATTATGCACCCTATAGGATTATAATGGTTGGCTCAATTTCCTGGGAAAATAATGTGTATTTTCAAAAGAGATAGGGCACCTGAAAGATGTACAAGTAATTACCTCCTGTTAAGGCCAGGAAGAAAGAGGTGTCAAAGGATGACTTGGGCAGATGGGTACTGTGTGGATGTGCTGTATGTTTTCAACTTCATCTTTTCTTTGTGTGCCACCTGAAGCACATATAACAAGATTTCATATTTGGGATGATGTATTCAACATGGCTTGAAAATCAAAATTCCATTCATTTGTCATGAAAATATATTTGTCCTGTTGTGGGTGCATTGTCTGATGTAATTTTTCATTAGCATAGGCATGAAACAGTTAGTGAACTTCTGAATTTAAAATGTCTATTTTTGAGAGCTATACAAGTCACGTCTTTTTAATAAATATTTTTCATGCCGTTTAATTCTGTTTGATTTGTGCAAGTTGGATATGTTAAAGAATCATCTCATTTTAGGGTATACTACATCTTTTCTCTGTGGGTAGAAGTAGCTACAGAGAATTAAGTTTAAGATACAACACTTGTTAGAGGATATATATTTGTAGTGATGTGGAATCAATCATTTAATCCATCTCCAAATTTGAATGGCTATATCTGGCTCTCAGCTATGTGACTCAATAATTAGAGAAATTCTGCTCATTTATTTTCATAGGAAAATATGATTTCTTGCAGTTTTCCAGAAATGCTTGTTTTTTTTCCCATCTAGTAAAGCACACTGATTTCTGAAAAAATCAGACCATATGAATAAGAATATAGATTACTGGGATTGAACGCTTCAGAAATCTTTCCTTAGAATGCCTCAAATGATAAGGGTAACATAAAAGATTTCAGAGGGATATACGTAGTATATATGTATGTTTATGAAATGTTTATTTCTCAAGCATGGACTTGCCAGCAAGTCATCGTATGACACATCAGTTAAGTAATTACTAGGTGGCTGAAAGTTCACTGCGTATGTTGTTATATACTACATACAAGACAATGAATTGCTTGTGATTCTGAATCAGTGCTCCTCTACCTGTGTTTGGAATAGTATATGTTATAGTGTACATATACACTACAGTATACGGTATAGAATACAGACATCTGTCGCTAACCAAGAGTAAATAATATATTTAGAAACTTATCAGTTTCTATGAAAATACTGGCCTTTCCTAGAAGATGTAAATTATTTAAAAGGGAATATGGTTGAAGGACAAAATTTACCTGTGTGAACAAAGGGCATCAAAAGCTCCTTTTACTCCAGACATAATTTAGGGTTTTTTTTTTTTTTATCTAATTGAAAAATAGACTATGTTTTTTATTGTACTTGGAAGAAAATATTTTTCTTATGTTTGCTTGTTTTTCCTAGGTTGTATATGTAACAGCCACATTCCCCTATATCATGCTGATGATTCTTCTGATTCGAGGGGTAACGTTGCCAGGTGCCTCCGAAGGGATAAAATTCTATTTGTATCCTGACATTTCCCGACTGTCTGACCCACAGGTAAGATCATGGTCCATGTACTTACATTCTTCCTTGACTGGGAAAAACTGCAAGAGTTTCTTAATGTTAAAATCTGAGTGCAGATGATTCCTGGGTAGATGGTACAATGCTGGAGATTCAAAATTGTGGATAGAGGTTAAAACTATCACTGCTTACTTTTGTTGGATTGTATTATTCTTTTAGTAGGAAATTACCTCGGCTGATAAATCAGAATTTTCAGATGTACTCAGTTGCTGTTGTTCACTCTGCCACCGAGAGGCAAGAGTGTTTGTATTGGTTTCATCAGGAACAAATTTAACTATTAGTTAGCCATTTGAGGGTTGTACCTTCCTGTGCTCATTCCAAAGCATTCAAGAGTAATATAGAGATTAGTCATTCAGGTGATTATTGCCTTTGAAGAAGTCTTTACATACAACGAAGAGAGAAAGGACCAATTAGACAGTCAAAGCATTAACTTTTTCCAGATATTTTCAGAGTGAAGATGAATATGAGAATACTGGCTTAAGTTGTAGTAATCCATCATTTAAAAAATAATCAATAAAATAATAATGAAATTTCATTTCCCTGATATCAAAGAGGGAAAATGATATAAGGTCTATAATAACTAACCATGTTGCATACAGCATTTTGCTTATCTGGTTTGGTGATGGAAAACACATTACACAGTGTTACTCCCAAACTGTTACAGTGCTAAATGGATCCTGAGATTAAGATTAAAAAAAAAGAAGAAGAAGAAGCAAGTTTGGGAGTATTTGAATTAATTTTTGAAATATGTATGGCTACTGAAAATATATCGTTAAAAGCAGTGATTTGTTTTTTCCCTCAAAGATTAACCAAATAGAAAACACCAGGGGAAAAAAAAAAAGACAGGATATTTCTGATGAAAATTTAATCTTGTTGTCACTTTTGGGCTCAATAGCATTTCTACTGTTTTGTGCCAGCATAGATGAGAGGTAAAAGAAGAGCTGTGGAAATAGAGTTAGGAACTCAGTGATGTGCTGTGATCTAGCCTTAACATGCTTCCAATCATGTGTTTGCAATATATAGCAGATCAAACCATGAGCAAGCCAGGCAATGTCAGGTGAACCCTGTATGTCTTAACTCGTAGCAGGAATGTGAAATGTCTGTAATACGCTTATCTGAGAATGTGGATGGCGTGCACTTATTAGGTTGAGCTTTAACTAGTGTTTTACTTTGTCGTTTGATTCTGGCAACTAAAGTTACCCACAGTCTTAGCAAAAAGTGACGAGTACTCCTTTCTTGTACATGTTCTTCCACCTGTTATGTCTGTCAACCTAATGTGAGCAGGAGGTAGTACTGCTGCTTAGGTTTTGCTTCCTTCATTTGACCACTGGCATGCAATAGGTCTTTTAACAGGATTTTGCCCTGTATGTGGATTTTTCACATGCAACTGGCACCCTTGCTTCTGTTTGTCATTGAAGGAGGGCATGCAAGCTTTAACAACATTATTGTCAGGTTACAAGGGGGTTTTATATGCCTATTTACTATACTGTTTCCATTTGTAAAGAAGTACATTGCCATGACAATTTCCAAAGCACACAGTATTACCCCAAGGAGTCTGAGAAGTAGGAAGCACTCAAGCCACACGTGCATCTGTTGGTCTGGCACATACAACTCAGCTGATATTAGAATGTCTTTTAGATGGCTTAATGTTTTGATCTAACAAGTCAATATTTTTTTTCCTCTATTTCAATGTGATTTTATCTAACAAATTTTCAGACCTAGCAGACTTTAGCACTTAAAGGTTCACCTCCTTTTTGAGGGAGAGAAGATGGAATAGGATGATCTCCATTATTCAAAACAGACATTATTAGCAATAATGTAGGCTGTTTAATTGTAGCACAAGTTGTGGAATAGTTTTAGAGCGTTATTTTAGTATTGAAAAAAGTGTATCTCATTGAAGTTGAATTTTGTTTTGGCGAAACGGCTCTGGTAGAATTTTTGAAGAAAGATTTCTGGGTTATGGGTCGTGTCCTCTAGTCACTTCTCAAGATAACAAGGAGGCTTGACATCTCAATTGTAAAACTAGAACTTGGCACTGCTCAGTTTACTTTAAAAAGAAAAAAAAAAAAAAGTAAAATGGAATTGGTTTGGCTTTATTGCAGCTCTCAATAGTAATAATATATACACATTTTTAATTTTCTTGAAAAGCAGAACATGTTTTCTTTGCTTAAAAAAAAAATATCTCAAAACATTCCATGAGCCGCTTCTGAATTGTTTTTAATAAGTTTTTGTCAAGGAACAAGTAGAAGACAGCTGAACTAATCTTAATTATTAGTGTTTTCAGTGTTCATCTTCAATCCTTGTTTATTTGGGTTTACTCCACACTATCAAAGCACAATGCATGTGTACTAGCAGACATTGTTTTACCTCTTTGCTTAGAGGACTGTTTAAATGATGTTCCAAGATGACTGTCTGTGCTGGGAGAGCAGTATTTGAACCACAGTGCCAGCTGTTTACTGCGGATTGAATTTCTCTTCAAGACTTGCTTTGGCCTGAAGTTCTTGAATGTTTTGTTTTCACGTAATTTGCATTCCATGGTTTGTTATAACTTTCTAAGCAGCTATTCATCTGTCTTTTCAGTTGCTCTTAGAGAACACACCATTTGAAAGCTATTTCATTTTTATGTTTTCAGCAGACTGGGCCCTTGTGGTCTGAAAATCCCATGTTCTGACCTGAGTATCTGTAGAGCTCACACTGATCACTTTTCATGACAATAGTGGGGTAACACATGCAAGCTTCAGTGATGCTTTATATCATCAGGACTAAGCTGTCTGTAGCCTCCATGTTCAAACTGGCCTGAAATGTATACCTTTACCAGTATGGAAGGTACAGCTGCTGTTTATAGCTTAAAGATGGGGTCCTTTCTGAGTTCTAACTCACACAAAAGAAGTATTCTGGAAAGTTAACGGGATTGTTACCCTTCTGCAAGGGAACTGCTGAATCATGGCCTGAACCACTGATTGGTCACCTGAGGTGAGCATCGAGTCAGCCATGGGGGCACAGGTGGAGGTGATAATACCTGTGTGATTGGAAGGGGTGGAGCCTGGCTCCACCTCGCCCCAAGCCCCATTTAAGGGCTGACCACCACCAGGAAAGGATCTCTTCTTGGAGATCCCTCCTATGTGGAGTCCACCGTGAGCCTTTTCCATCTGAAAGGCGAGCCATTTTCCTTTTGTATTATTTGTACACCATCTGTATAGACCTATCTAAATATACCATCTTCTATACTATTCTTAAGTGCCATCTTTAAGATCACTCACATTATAGCTTCTTATGTGCACATCTTACTCAGAATATGGTTCTAGTTACCTCTCAACGGATTTAAGTCACTGAATATGAAGTTGTGCTTGTGAGTGGTATTCACTGCTCCTTTCTGCAGAAAAACTTTGATTCTCTGTAAAGAGCTTTTCCTAATATTTGTACATTGAAGAGATTTACAGTTCTTTGTTAGGGACTAGCAGACAAAACAATTTGCTGGATCAGAGTCTAAAATTATGGTAAATTTAATCCCTGCTGTAGCAGTGGGTTCTTGAAGTGTGGAAGGAAGTGTGAATATAGCCTCCTTGTTTACTGTGTGCTTGTGTGCTGCATCTGGCTGTGTTACTAATTTTTTATTTAAAACATTTCCAAACAAAGCAAAAACAAAACAAAATAAACAAAAAAACCCAACCGAACAAAACTATTACTTTAAAGGAAATATTCATTACAATGTCTGTATGGATGAGCATGTAAAGATATTTAGAGCTACAGTCTTCTCTGAATAGTTGGTGCCTACAGAAATCTTGAAGAAATTTTATGAACCTGGGTTTTGGGGCTGAATTGCACAGTATGCAGCCCCATGTGGAAGGAATGACAGTTGAACTTTATCTGTGAAACAATCTCTCATGGTCTTAAATTTGAAGCACAAATTACCTAAAAAGCACAGGAAAATGTGAGCCATTGCAATTAGAACTGTTTTTAAATTTATCTGAACTTTCATTTGCAGTGATGAAGTGTGAATGTTGTAATAAAATTTCTGATGCCAGAAACATTTCTACAATCTACATCTATTAGCTCAGCTATGTGAGTTCAGCTGTTAGGTAGCCATGACTTTATGGAGTTTCCAGGTGTTTTCTCTGGATACTTCTGCTAGCTCCTCTGCTTTCTCTCTCCATTTTCTCTGGATGACAGAGCCAAGAGAGTAAAAAAAAAAAAGTGACAAAAAGGGTGTTTGCAGAAAGGACCTCTAGTTATTCAGATGTGATGCTGTTGCAGTCATGCTGAACTTTATCATGAAAAAAAGATCAAGTTCACTCTGCATTCTGCATAGACTTTTGCTAATACAGGCCAGAATGCAATTTATTTATTTATTTATTTTATTTTAAGGGCACACTGCTAATTCATGTCTAATTTGTTGTTCTACAGGAGCATCAGGTCATTTTCAGTTCTCAAATCTGTTTGTGTACAGTCCCTGTTGTTATGTAGGATAATTCTGTCCCAGATTAAGGACTTTATTTTTATTTTTTTTGTATTAATGAGGTTTCTGTCTCCTATTTTTCTAGCTTTTTGTTTTCTAGCTTTTTGATATCTGAATCCCAGCCCTACCTTCCAGACTGTAGATCAGTCTCCACAGTTTACAAGTAGTGTCATCCAACAACTTGTTGAGAGAGCCCTCTATCCTTTCAACCAAATCACCAAAAGAGAATGTATTAGCTCCACTAGTGATTGCTCAGAGACATCAGTGTCCCATCTCCAGAGGTACTCAAGGAAAGACTGGAAGGGGATTTGGGCAGCTGATCTAATAGTTGTGTCCCTGCCTGTGTCTTAGGCTGTTCACATGTTCTTTGTGAGGGGAAAAAAAAAAAGTACTAAATTGGATATGAGTTGCAGAGAAAACACATCTTTTTCAATGGAAATGCTCTTAGAATGAAAGCAAATTAAAACATTATTTTTACCTGAAAATTGTACTTTTCTTTAAAATCTCCTTGGTTTTCTTGTTAGTATAAAATTAAATTTCTAATTATTACCTTTTCTGCATGAATTTGCAATCACTATTTTTTAAATATTGTAATTCATCACAGCTGTTAACAATTCTTATCCATTTAGTCTACACATGGTATGCAAGTGTGCATGAGCAATTTGGGAATACTGGTATAGAGGTGCTATTTCATTCAAACCTATTCCATTTAAACTGGGAAACATATTCAGAAATTCATCTTCCCTTAACTTCTGATTTCCACACACATTTCTCTATGATGAGAGTATCAGTAGTAACAGCATTCTGATTCTTTACCAAGGATTCTCTATTTACCAGAAATACAAATTCCTCCTAGCTCTCCTTATAGTTCATGCAGCCTTGGAGGCAACGATCACAATCGCATCGCCATCTTGAGGCCAAACGAAGCCTATGTTTTTGAAGGCACAAAACTCATAGCTTTAAAAGCAGTCAACCGTTATATCGAATCAAAAATCTTAAGGCTTTCTTTTTATTTCACAATCTTTTTGAAGAAATTTTAGTTTCGTTTTTGTGCAGTTCCAGGCTCAGAAAAACAAGTAAACCGTATGGACTCCTGAGCAGTGTGTTTTGTAAGTGCTTTGTATCTGTCCATGCGTACTAATCCTTAGAACTGGAACAAAAAACTTCAGTATGTTGGCAATGAAATGTCTCATTTCTGGATAAGTTTTTTGATACTTGTTTGTTTGGAATGTGACAAGTGAGAAACCTGTATTCTAATGGGGAACTTACTGGACAGAGTGCATTCCATACAGCATGATCAACCTAGTTTTTAAGTATGGGATATAGGAAAATAGGTTCAGCAGCAGATCACCTGCCTGAAATCTTACCGACCTTTCAGTACCACATAGACTAGTAATACCTCCAGCAATTTACTGCATTTTTCACTGTTTCAAGTATTCATGCAGACATTTAGTTCAAAGAATTAGCTTGGAAAAAAGAAACAAACTGTAGCAATGAAAAGAATAGGAAGTCAGTTCCCATCACACCCAAGCAGCTCTGTTAAAAGCTCTGAAATCTTTTTCCCCTGCAATATTTTCCCCCATTCTCTATATTGTTTACATCAGTAGGTATTCACTTTCTCAGCCAGGCAGTTATGATGCACACAGCTGTGAGCTGTTGTAAATGTAAAAAAGAGGAGTGAAATGGCAGAAGGCTGTGCAAGGGCCATAGGTATGAAAATGCTTGGCTGAATTTCCTGTGTACATAACTCCAACTCTAATCTGTATTTTTGAGTAAGCAATCTTGTTTATTTGATATAGAATCTATATTTCAAACCGTTCTCTTTCTGAAAGAAAAAAAGTACTGCTGCAGTTGTGAGGCTCTCTTGTTCCTTTTAAGTAATAAAACCCTGCCCCAGCTTTCTAAACTTAAACTTGAAAAAAAAAGGATTCTTCTCAGCAAAACTCTGGTGATTGCACTATCATAAAAAATACCTGAGGTTTTAAATGTAAGGTACGTAGGCTGGTGCGACATTTAAAAACATTTTGCCCTGCTGTGAGTTTATAATCTGTGTAATGAGAAACTTTCATTTTACTATGTTCTTTGTCTTTTGCACTACAAATTCTTTTTGTGGTTTTAAAGAGCAGCAAGACCAGTAAATTGCTGCAACACAGCATTTTTGCTGAAAAGTCAGGGATGTTTAACACAACCATAAATCACTCCTGGGAGCCTGTTCACAGTTGCTCCAAAGACCAACTGAAGGTAAGCCTGTGAGCACAATGAATTGGCCCTCTTTGAAAGGATTATTTACTGCTGTCTTGTGTTGAATCTGCACTGCAGTGATTGAGCATATACGTTTCAAGATGCATGGAGAGAATGCAGTCAGGGTCGTCTTCTCTGACAAAAAAAACAAATAAACAAAAAACATCTGCAGTGCATAGAATAGCCTGAACTTTGTTCACACACAAGTTGCTACACTGTGCAGATACATCTCAGTTTGCTGTGGGAAAGGCACAATGTAAATGGCATGTGTAACTGCTGGACTGTTAGTTTATAAGGCTGACTGATGTAGCATTGTGCCTCAATATACAGCCCTGGATTTTCAACAGCTTAACGCTGTGAAATGTATGTAGCAATTTTTTATGTACCAAATGTGATTTCAGAAGTCCAACTACTGCCTTGGAGAATATTGTCTCATTTCAAGCACTGTGTAAATAGTTCCTTTCCTTCCCCGCTCTCCCCCAAAGTTCTTCTGTTTCTTGCTATTGCTACATAAGCAACAGCAGATTTTGGCAGTTAGAAGAGACTTGTTGAAAGAATGGGGTTGTTTTGTAATTTCCCTGGGGCTTTTAGGCCACATGGAATCTCTCCCAGTTATCCCTACAGCCCCCTAGCAACGATGGCAATGGAGAGGCATCACCCGAATTTCAGGGAGACTAAGTGCACTTTAATGTTAGACTTTATGGTCAGTGGGACGTGCCACTGGGGGGAGACAGGGTCCATGTATTAGCTCACTGTGTTGGCAGAACAGGGAGAAATTTTCAGTGTTTACAGTGATGATATCTAAAAAGAACTAGATAAACACAAAGAACCATTTTATGTGAAAACTGATATACATTCTCAGGAACACTTAAAAGAGCCATTAATGCTGTCAGTGAGTGCAGACTGTTGGCAGCTCAAGACATCAAGTTTCCCAGCAACAGAAGCATTGTTGATAAATTTGTTACAGATTAAATTAAAAATTGGTACAAAAATACTAAATGAGAAATGGTTCTGATTCTATGATTTCATGATAAGATAGTAATAAAGGAATTTATATAATGATAAGGCGTCGTGTACTTAGTGAAGGATAATCAGTAAGGGATAAACTTAAACTTGCCACACTGTAAAGATTCCACACTGTCTCCAAGACAGGACACAAATGGGTATATGGGTCATTGTAAAGATATGCATTGGAAATATATAAGTATTTTTAAAATTACAGCAGGATTCTTGGCTAATCCTTGAAGAGATATTCCAGAACAGTGAGATGAGGAGAAAAAGAAGACTAGTACACTCATGGAATGATTTACAGCAAGAAGAAAATGTGTTATTTACTGTCCAAATGGGAAGTGCTCTTAAACATTAATCTTTTGAGATCTATACAACGTGCACTTTCTCATCCTCCAGACATTTCTGAGATTATCTCCATTTTAGAGTTAAAATACAAGTTAAACTGTCAATACAAACAAGCAGAGGGAAGACTGGACAAATCTCTGCATGCCTAAAAGAAGTGTGTGCACTGCACAAATGCACTGCAGAGGTGCCATACTGCAGGGGTTGACTGTGAGGCTGGAAGGGTCTATAGCTGAGACTACATGGAGCTACAGTTCACTAGAGAGCCTAGAGGAGATTGGTACTGGAGTTCTCTGCAGGTATTCTCTGAATTAATGTAAATATGGAATGGAAACCAAATGAGATGGCAGGCAGAAAGAAACAAATAGCAAAGGCCTCTAGGCTCTCCAGGTTTCTGTACATGATGATTGAGGACAGCTCTGAGCTGGGGGGCCTTCTGTGGCAATGGCAATGGTAATTTGTCTCACAACTGAACGTGCCTTGCTGCTGTTCTTCACTCTTCCTGTGGTACTTTTCTGCAAGAGTATAGTTTGTCTGATAGTTGGGCATACATGTGTGATTAAGTTGCAAGGGCAGTGTGGGAAAGAGGAAAAAAAATGACAAAGGAGATGGAGGTGGGAGGTGATTTATGTCAGTTGCTGGCATATTGCCTTAGTGAATATGGGAAAAATGAGTTGTCTCTCCCATTGAGAATGTCAGGTAGTTCATAGCTAGCATCCAGACACAGGAGAGCAAATTAGAAAGATGAAGATATGTGTGCATTTGCAGCTGTTACTTTCTGATGCTCTCTACTTTAAATGTCTATGCAAAATTATTTCCTTGTGCGTAAAGCAAGTCCACTCTCTATTAGTATCACTTTTCATCTAGGCCACTCAAGCTGTATTGATTGTCAGCTACTTAGCATTGCATAACTGCTTCTTCCCTGTGCATTCTAAACTGTTTATACATACATATAAAAAAAAGCTTTTAATATATGTACATAATATGAAACATATGTTATGCTTATGTCTTTAAAATTACCGTGAGGATAAATGACAAGATGGGATGGTCAGCATGATTTGTTCACTTCAGTATGTTGTGATGCATTTCATAACATGGAGGGACTGCTCAAGTTCTTTTCTCTGAAAGAAGTATTTTAAGAGGTACACTTATTCCTCTGTTGATCTTAATTTTCAAAACTTTTTGTTTGTTTGTTTTGTTCTGTGATCTTTACAGGAATTCCTAATATTTTTAAATACGTCTTTTCGAATTGTGTTTGTAGATTTCCATATGTTACCATATTTTCCCATACGGTTGTTTATAAATAGTTACTTTAAACACAGACTCAATTGAACTGCACATTCCGTGGCCATTTGCACCGAAATCCTGGCTGCAAAGATATGTATTTTTTTATTCTGCCACAATAAGAGAGGCAATAATCTATTTTGTTCCAGTGCCAGCCAAACACTATTAATTCAGTTTAGGACTGTAAATAAGGATAGGAAGGGAAGCAGTTGCCTGTCACGAAGAGGGGCAATAAATTGCATTGTGTATATTTGTTACAGACTTGGCAGGAAATCATCAGATGTTGATGCACTTTGGGATATAAGTTCACCGCTCTTTCATTTGTTTATTTGCAACCCATGTGAACCTTTCAGAGAACATTTGAATCAAGGAAGCGCAGCTGAATTTGTAAATAATCAGAGGCAGAATCTGGCTTTTGGTAATTTTGCACTTCTGTGTTTGTGTATTGATAATTTGTTTTGTGATTTGCTCTAACATTTCGCACATCACCAGTGATTTTCATTTAAATAGGTGTTTTCCTTTACTCTTTTCATAGTTACGACATTTTGAAACAAAATCTTGCTTAGGAATTAAATGTGAAATGTTCTCTTTAAAAATAGGGAAGTAATATTTTGTTTCCCAAAAAAAAACCTTTCAATTTTTGACCACATGATTAATATTTGATGAAATTTATAAATAATATAAATTAAATATTCTTTCTTCTGCAGAATTAAATGTTTTCTCAAGTGATGTCAACACTTTCAGTAGCTCTCCTGGTATTAAAGAACTGCAGGCACCGAATACAAACCCTAAGCAGGAGATTTTAATTCTAGTGATTTATTTTGATCTTGAGCTTCACTGTAAGTTACACCACAGAGATGGCAGAAAGTGAAAGGCTTTCCATTGCCCAGCTCTCTTGAAAAAGGACTAGGCTTGCAACAAAATTTTGGTGAAATTTTAGTGGCAATCAGGAACCATACACCCAGTCTTCCAGTTGGGTATGGTTCCTGCCACTCCAGTCACAGCTCATGATTTTAAAATAGTCTAAATCTCTCTATGTAAAATAATAAAACAAGGTGGTTACTATGAGGAATGTTCATGAAAATGTGTAGTGAGGACAGGCATTTTCCCAGCCTAGAGGTCTGAACAAACTTGTTTATCCATCCATGAAGGTGAGCTGAACATAGGTGGAAAATGAATGCAGCAGTTAACTCACTGCCTTTGCCAGAAAAAACTATGGTTCAGATGCTAGTCTTCAGAGAATTGCTGTCTTATGGAGGAAAGTAAGGCATGTCAAGCATGACTAGGGATTACAGGCTAAAATATTTTGTTCTGTAGCTTGGTCTTCACTACAAAGTACATAGTGGCCCAGATTCACCCTGTTTAACCTTAGATATAAAACTGATGTATAAGGTTCTTTGTTTGCAGATAGTTGCCTCTTTCATCAGTGTCATACGTGTGCAAATAGAAGCTGTGTGGATTATCGAAATACAGAGTCAAAGAATGCAGGACTGAGTTAGTAGCATGAGGAAAAGATGAATAAATAAACAAAGAATGGGGCTTTTTTTTTCATTCCATACTAATGTGTTCAGCACTGTAGATTGGCAGTAGCAAACAGAGGCAAGCTGCTCTTCAGAAGGAAGAGAAACATATAAGTGATACTGAGGTACAAGCACAGCATCAAAGACTTCTATGGCTTAGAATGACCTGTGCATCACTCCATGCTTCTGGCTGGATATGAGGAAAAACAGTGCATCGGTTCTCTGAACATTTCTGATAAGGGTTTAAAAATAAACTTAGGATATCAGCAGTATAATGTTTGTTTTCAAAATTAAATTCTCCAAGGCAAATCTGTCACAGGGAAGTGATGACAAGCATCTGTCTGAAGGCCTGAAACTAATTTTCTTTATTTACTTCCTCTCCACTTAGATTTATTTTTGAAAATCATCTAAGGAACTGATTTTGTAACTATTGAACCTCTTATGGAGCTCAGTGTTATTAGTAGGACTTATAGCTCCTAGTGATCTGAGACTCTTTGAACTGTCAGGTGGCACCTCAGTGACTTCTTGTAACTGAGAATAATTTCAGAAGACACAAAATGTCTTTTGCAGTTGTTAATCCTTGATATCTGAGGTAGAGGAACAACATAGTCAATCAGAACTTGCTAGAGATCTCAGAGATTCTTGGCACATAACTTTCAGTGTGTGCCAATTTTTGTTTGTTTTGTCTGGTTATGAACTGATTTCTGCTACTATTCATCAGTAATAACCTCTAAGATGCTCACTCAGATGGTGTATAACAAGTTAACACTTCACACTGTTGTAGTGTCACCCCGCCAGCTGCAGTTGCAACTATGCTCTTCATCCACAGAATCAGATTTATCCCGATCAACAGAACAAGTCAGAAGATGGTCAGTTTGTCCCTCTCCACCAGACCAAATTTCTTGGGAATCTTGTGCACACAACCTTGGTAGCAGTACGTCTCTATTGCAGATGCTATGTGACTTCCCATCTCCATCTGGCTATTAGGATTAGTGACTTCTGATGTGCATACAAGTTAAAAGCTCAGTAAAGCTCAATATTCCACAACAGTTAACAGCTGGGCAACACTGCAGCAGAGTTGATTTTCTGAAGGATTAGCCATGAGGTAATTTTAATAGATTCTTACTTTCCTTACTAGAATTGCTGTTCTATTTTGACTGAGAAAGATGAGTAATATGTAACCTTTCATTTTAACTCATGTTAGTTTGCTTTACACTGTGGACATGATTCCATTTAACCTTAATTGTTCCTTAAAGACATCTACTGATTTTTCATTTCTATGTGATTCCTTGGACTGTCATGAAGACAGTTCTGTGTGTACTTGGCTGGGTCCCATTATCTGTCTTCCACATTCACACTGAAAGGAGATATTTTTCTCCAACTGTTTGAACGTGATTGTACAACTGATGGAAAACAGGGTACCAAATATCAAAACTGTACCAAAGGCAAGAGGTGAGATGCTCAGTTTCCCTGAGAAGTCCTGGGCAGAACAAGGCTGTTTAAAGTCTGTAGGATACCAGTGACTTGCAGACAAAAGGCTGAGAAAGCTCTGGCAGCAGTGCTGGCCAGAAGGTGGGGTGAGACAGGTGATGGGACTCCCAGACTTCCTGCACTGATGCTGGAAAGAGAAAGGCACCTTAAGAGAGTGTTTCCATTGTGTTCTTCTCAAGTCATTTTAACACATGAGGCTATGTAGCCTTTTGACATAGCTTAGTTGACTGGAGTAAAATTGATCTGTGTTTGCTGCAGTGCCTCCCTGAGCTTCAGGTTTTGACAGTACTTAAGGGCACTGAGCTACTTTTGCACTGATTGAATACTTGTGTTACATATTTATATCCAAATATCTATTTATGTGCATGTAAAGTAGCTGAGGTGATAAAATAGTTACGTTAGGCTGTCTTTCTAGTACTTTGAATCTTTTCAGTTATATTGTCATAAGTCATATTAAACAGAAAATTACTGAAAAGAGGATTTAAGATGTTTTATGAATGTGGCTAATGTTGTACATTAACTGTATAATTTCTTAGTTTTCTGGGACAACTTTTACTGAGTTAGGATGAGGTTATCCACATCCATAGCTTTGTTGAAGGCTGTGACTAAAACATTATTAAGTTGTTGTAAAATTACACACTTTTGTTATTTTGGATTACTGACCTATATTATCAGTGCCAGGGTTTACAGGATTATATTACACAAGACATAAGTTCTCTGGGATTGCCATTTTAAAAAGACTATTAACTAAGAATTATATATTTATTATTTATTCTGCCTCAGCATTCAGATTTTATTATACTTGTGAAGGACAGTATTTAGGTTGTGATGTGTGCAGTGTGAAATCAGTGCTGTTTTCAGTTAAACATTTATTTGTGTAACAGTAATAGGCAATAAATCGTTACTTGGCAACTTTAATTGGTTTATTTTTTATTAATTGTTTTTTTACTGGGACTTTCTAGAGACATTCTTGTTTGGTTTTTTTATTTTTTATTTTCTATTTTTATTTTTTAAGTGTTTTCCCCTTTCCATTTAGTTGTTAAGCAATATCTTTTTTTCTTTTTCTTTTTTTTTTTCAAATAAAAAGGCTATAGCAGATATATTCAGTGAATATGAGATACAAGCAGGGCCACACTTTTGGTGGGTACTGTAGACAATTAATTGCTTGTTGTGGCTTTTCAGGTAACTGTATTACAATCATGATGCTCCTTAGACAGTTGGTCTACTTATTAAATGACAGTGGTAAATCTACAAGGCAGTATGTAGTAAACAGACACTCTTTCTGCTGTCTGTCTTTCTGTTGTCTTTATTTTTTTCCTTGACGAACATGGTTAGACCTGAAATTAAAGCATAGCCCTCCTGTTCCTGCAGCCAAGGCACCATTCCCTGTTAGAGTGGCAGTCAGCCAGTAACTCAGGAGGTCCTACTGGAACCCTGCCTTGGATTTGGTAGAAGTCTGTCAAAACAGAGATGCAGTGCATTTAGCATGACATAAAAGAGAGTACTATTTAACTGAACGAATAATTAAGTGGTGGCACAAAACGCTGGTGAACGTGGAGGCCAAAAGTATAAATTCATTCAGTTCATTATGAGTAGGTCGATCGTGAACTGTTAAACATGAGTTCACCTACAGCTTGTGGCTCCAGCACGTTTCCACTGTAGAATTTCAATCCAGCATTTTGGTGCTGGTGTGTCTGTCCTAGAGGTGCAGCCACCTGTACCCCTGGTACAGAACACAGTGGTGTCTATGCCAGCTATTCACAGTGTGCTTATGGGACTAGAAAATGACACATCAGTGACTGATTGCTACAAATTCATGATTAATTGACATCTTTAATACTTCCATAGCAACTGTTTATTATTTTCATAATCTCATGCACGGATTTGCAGGGTAAACTGTGCCAGAAGTTGTATAGATGTAGAAACATAATGGCCCCTATTTGGGTACCTGCAATATTAGGTGGGAGTGAACAGAGAAAGGAATGCTGGTGGAATGAAGAGCAAATGCTACACGATATTTTTTTCTGCAGAACAGCAGGTGTTAAAAGAAGTATATGAAGCAAACTTACAGAATTTTAATGAGAGCTTATACTAAGCATGCTGATTAGCAGCAGAGAAGACAATATATTATTTGCTTGAATGTATGTAAGATAATATGCAAAGATCTTATAGACCAGTATGCAGCCTCCAGCAGTGGAGGATTCCTAGAGGAATATGCTGTATTTGTCCCTGAAGTCATTGGACAGCTGAGTATTATAAACTCATGCAATTTCCTGTGGTTTTTTATGTTTAGAAATCTCAGTGGATTTCAGTTTCTTACAGAATTAACCATCTTCCCTACTGCCCATGAAAGCTTAGCATTCATAACCAGAATTCTCTTAGAAATCAGTTCCATAGGTTTGCTTATTGTACGAAGAAGGGCAGCTTCCTCTCCTTCCTTCCTCTCTTCCATCCTTAATATTCCTACATACTCATCTGATGAACAAAAATTTCTTGCAGTGATGGTAGAAGTGAACTTCTATGGAATTATCTGTACCACAAAATAAAAACCTATTTTTTGCTGTGTGCTTTATCTTAACCCTTTCCAATTATATTGTAACTTTATGTGGGTAGACTACAGGGAGAACTGTATGCAGTATTCAAGAGGTGGGCAAATGATGGATTTATACAGGGGCATAATCCTATTATCTACCTTAGTGTACTTTGTATTACTTCCTTAATAATGACTTTCACTCATTTTGCTTCTTGAAAAGTTCTGAGCACTCTTGCAACTAGTAACATAACTCCAATGATTTGCTTCCAAATAAAAATTATCAGCTAAGAGCCCACATGTCAAATTTGAACTGCTTTTTCTCACTGCTATTACTTCAGATGTAATTGAATTTTATCTGCATTTTATTTTCATAAAATTCATCATCACAGTTGGCTGTCATTCCTGCTTGTCACAGTAACTTTACTTCTTTTCTGACTATCATGTCTGTTAGTCTTAGTGTAGCATCATAGTTACTTGTGGAAAAAACTGAACAGCAGAGGCACATGTCATTGTAGGCTGGTAGCATTCCTCTACTGCCCAAAAAAAAAGAAAAAAAGAAAAGAAAAAATTATTCCTTTACTCCTATTAGATATTTTCAATCTTTTTTTTTCTCTCTCTCTCTCTCTCTTTTTTTCCAAGAAGGACTTTCTTTCATAAATCAGATATGCTTGGTTTCCTAAGCTTTTGGTGACAGAATTCTCCAGAATCATTTTGCAAATCAAAATAATGTTACATTGCCTTCATCTGCATGGCTGCTGACTACTTCTGAACATTTTAGGAACAATAAACTCTCTGGACTGGAGATCGTCCTTTATACATTTTATGCATTTTATGCATTGCCAGCATCTTCTGTCACGTTTCCACCACCAAATAGAGAAGGAACAGATGTGGAAATCGATTAATTTTGCCCTGGTCATGCTGTAGAAATTTGATTGGTTTCTTAGTTTTTGAATTGCAGTTGCCACGGGCACAATTCCAGCAGCTGGGCTAGAATCCAGTGGTGAAGTGCCCATCCATGGCACTATGCCAGGGTAGTTGAGAAGGGAAAATATGTTCTTTACCTCTGGGCAAGACTGCACTGCAGACTTGAGTTTAATTTGCTTTTGGCCTTTATGCTTTTGGCAGTGGCTGGAGAAAAGCAATGCTGTGGTTTAGAAAGCCATGCTTTTATGACTGCTGCTCCCTGCTTTCCACAGAGTCAGTAGAGACCAATCATTTTCTTACAATCACTCACTAACTGCAGTCTGAGAAAAGAGGTTCCAGGAGTAAAAACCATAGCCATAAAAAAAGATTACTGAGAGACTCATTGCCATCTTACCCGGTGCCAATTGGAAGAAGATGGTAATGTCAATTAATCTGAGAAAGTGTGAATCAAGCATCTAGTGCATTGATTCTTTCAAACAGCCTCTAGGGCAGGTGCTGTTACTATTGACATGACAAAAACAAGCAAATGAGGAAATTATACAAAAATGAGAGCAGATTTTCAAAGGGAGCCATTTCCATTCTATAGATACACTAAACATGGATAAGCTTTTCTGAGACAATTTTTTGCTTACTAATTTCTATAATGCATTTACTCCTGCTTCAAACTCCAGTCTTTAGTAACAGTGTTAAAATTACTGTTTCTAATATAAGTATTCTTAAGATGATTAGTTAAAAATTCTTATGATTTAACATGCACTGTGAGAGAACTAAAGATCACAACCGAAAGAAGCAGTTGGTCTAGAAGTCAACAGCTTTATCTTTCTGGAACACTGGACAATTTTCAATAACTGAAAACTGTCAATGTAAGCAGACTTCATCACAGAAGAATGGTGTAGGCTACTGCTGATCTGAACCCTGTATGTGTTCAGTATGCAGCTGCAGAAAATAGATCTTAGTGAGAAGATGATGCTCTAGTGTTGGGATTGAATGAGATTTTTGCCTCATATCAATGCCTATTGGGAAAAAAAGTTGTTTACCAGATTTCCAAATTTAAGCTACAACCAACCAAAGGGATTTCTAATTTCATTTAAGTTTCATTTAAATTAGACAGAAAATAACTGTTTCAGCTACTCAGTTACATTTTTCCTCCAGAAATCACGCTCTTCATAGAAATATGTTTTCATCCAAGTAATATCTCCTGCATGTTTATGTGGAGTTTACACTGTCAGTCATTTTAAGCATTAAAGTAATGGGAAACTTGTATATATTTCAAGGGAAAATTCTGTATTATGAGATTATTCAATTCTTAGTTGTATTCTAGGCAGTTGTAAGTATTGGTTGTAAGTGATAATATTCAAGCCTTACAATAGAAATAGTTTAGAGAAACTCTTGGCCTTGTAACTATCACTATGGATGGGATTTTTCCCTTGGGCAATATTGAAAAAGTCACATGAAAGCTATTTTGTGAGATTTTGTGTATTCACATGGAAGAAATCAAACATGACATGGGGTAGGTTGATGTTACTTAAAGTGAATTCTTCAACAAGTAGCTATCTGTTACTACTTCTATACTTCTAAATTTCTTGGATGATCAAGACAGGATAACTAATACCAACTGAAATACTGATTGGAGGAGGCACCTCCAAAGAATTGTGCTTTAATGCCTTTTCCTTACTCTTTGTGATACAATCTTTGTAACGTTTTTGATGACTGGATCCATGAGCATGGTAACCTGAAAAGCTTTCATGATCGTAATAGATTCCTTCTACATCACTTGCATGCAAAACTGCATTTAGGCACTGCTGTTTCTATGTGAAGGTGGGAATATAAAATTGTGCCACCCAAGAGGTTATAACATGCTCATGCCTCCACTGGCACTTTTGTAGTAGCCTGGGAATTCTTCTGAGCCTCCAGATCTCCACAGTGTCCTTCTGTAAAATGAAGTCCTGTGGAGTACTGAGTATCCTGGAATTCATAGCTCTCCTAAGGCCTGAGATGCCAATTAGAAAGGGAGACAGTATAAAGATCATAGACTGAAGTAAACTAGCATCTCAACATTAAGTAAATCTGAGCCTTGTACGTTCCAGACATTAGTGAAGGAGGAGATTGCTCTTTCAACAAACTGATTCCCTGTACTGCAATTTCATAAGAAAGTTACAGCTGGTAGCTGTTACTTAGTGAGTTTTCTGTAATGATGTTACGCTTGGGAGCAAAGTTGTGTAGATGCATGGGGTACATGAGGTGTGCAGCTAGTGGTTCACAGTGACTGGCCAAGTCAAGGAGACAATTGCTAAGAAACAAGTAACATAGTGATGTAAAATATTTGCAATCTGTTTAGCTGCTTAAATTCTTCCCTGGTTGCAGTTTATCTTAAATGAGCTGCTGGTTTGTATATTTGAGTCCTACCCTCATGAGATCTTGACTCTGGGATGAAGATTCAAAGCTTCTGGTCTTGTTCTTATTTCCCATTCTATTGTGATGAGTGAGGTAATTTTGAGGATGTTAAAATCAAAACCATAATCAGAGTGGATTGTGGGCTCAGAAGATTGAAATCAGTGTTAGGGAATCAGACACTTAACAAACGCACATAAGCCTTGTACCTGAAGTCCATGCATTCATTTGTTCAGTGTTCTGCAACAACCACACATGCATACCTGCTTTCTAAAGTGAGCATTCAGGCTCCTACTTATCACAGGTAGCACTCTGCAGAGAAGAGGGATTTTGAATAATATTATTTTCTTTTTTAATGGACGTACACTCTAACATATACGAGTACACTCATCATTATAGAAACAGAGAAGTACAACAGTAATTTGTGGTTGCTTATTTTGGAATCATACCAAAGCAATTAAGATATCTCCTAAGATTTGGGTTAACGAGTTCAGGAAAGTAAACCAGTCTAGTAACAAACATTTTTTCAGTAGTGAAAAGCAGTCAAAGCAAGTGAAAGAGTTCTTCCTTCAAGTCCCAGAAGGAATCTCACTATGCCTTGCTCCAGCACCTGACTTTCAACATTGGCTGGCAGCACAGAAACATACTACTAGTGTGGCTCCCGTATTTAGGAAGGTCCTGTTCCATTTTAACAGGGTGGTACTTGGCTAACAATCACGTTGGGCAAATTAGCATTTAAATGTGTAAAGTAATCTGAGCTATAGTGTTGGTCTCCAAAGGCAGCAGTGAATAAACAAAACTTCATGTATTTAGGTCTTCTTCCCCTTCAGCTCACCATTCTCATAATGAATTTGCTGTATTCATTCCCTCTGTAAGTAACATTAGCAGAAAGTAGGAGAGAGACTGCCTAGCAACCCAGAGAGATCCCAAAGAGAGGTGGAAAGGAAGTGTTTTTCATGTAATTATTCACTTTTACAAAAGCTGTTGTCAGGTAGACACTAGAAACATAGCTGTTTTATTATTCTCCTAACCTACTTTTAATCTTTTGAGAATCACTACCATTAAAGAGAGGGAAAAAAAGAGCTTAATTCAGCCATTTTCTGCCTGGCCGTTCAAGTTGTGTTTTCTTGCTCTAATGAAGGCTGTGCTTTCAGAAGCTGTGTTGTTCAAAGATGCCTGGATAGTAAACTTTAGAAAGTCCAGTGTCCAACTTTTTTTTTTCCTGCTTCTCCAGAATGTGCAATTCATATTTTGTCTTGCTTTAGTTTACCATTTAATGATATTTCACGTTTAAATGAAAAACAGCCAAGATTTTTTTATTATTATTTCTTTTCCCATCCTACTTTTTTTTCCCCAAAAAGTCATTTGGGGATAGGGGCCAGGGGCTAAACACCTCATTTATTTTAGGTAACACAGTTGGTGCCATTGTGCTTGGATCCAGCAGTTTTTTTACTTTAATTTTCTGAACACGACAACACTAGCTTTTTGCTCAGCCACCATTTCTTTGGGTTGACTGAGGCTGCATGGAGATCACTGATGCCATCTGGGTATGCCTGGAGGAATTGTTTCACTTCCAAAACATTGTGTTGAATTTATTTTATATCACTTACTGTCGAAGTATTTGAAGTAGCCTGGAGATCAGAACCTTTTCAGTGAATAGTCTTTAATTTACAACTTAGCTATTGAAAGTTTTCTTTTAAAGGAGTAGATGTAATGGAAAATAAATATATTGAAATTATGTTGAAATACAGTTGAAGGTATATTGAGTGTTTCTTGTTTGCTGAGGCCATGACATCCCGAATGGTATATGGTGAAGATTAATAAGCATTCTCAGAAAGTCCTCTGAATTCTAGGTATAGGCTCATAGAATGAGCACATTTTTATGTCGGTAAGCTTGGCTTTCAGTTTCAGCTCCTGCTCAGTCAGACATGTTAGTAACTGAGAGCAGCCTTAATAAGATGAAATGATAGAAATGAAAAATTCGGACTGAAATGAAGTGATAAGATGAAGCAGGACCTTGGACTTTTGCACAGTCATTAGAAACAGCACTTTTACGTTTTGTTCAGCATATAGCTCAAAACCTCCTACAGTGTTTTGTGTGGATTTTTTGAGGTTTGAAATTATTAGCCTTATCTTAACCTGCTGTAGCAGTACTTGGACCTGTAGTTGTCATCACCAAAGACAGCTCCTTAATCACCCTGTGTAATTCAGGAGGCAGATTAAGAAGAAACGAAAGAAACCTGGCAGGTTCTGTGGAAAGAGTGTGATTCTCCAAAATGTTCTCTTAGTACTCATCATTATACAGGTAATTAATTCCCTTGTATCTGACAGGGGTACTCTTTAAATGTAGGTGCTACTTCCAGATTAGGGTCTAACATTGATATAGTTTCTTACAGCCCTGTCATCCTTAAATATACAGTACATCAAATATCCAGATGGCCTCACTGACTCTTTGACAGCTCAGATGTAGGCCACCAATCACAGGCTCACAAACCACATGCTTTAGAAGCCAACCTGAAAATGCTACATGAATCTGACATGAATTTTTGACATTTTTCACATATTCTCCATATATTGTATGGGACACTGGCACGTGAACATTAAACCTTTCAAGGTATGTGGACTTAAATTCTGGCAATGCTTTTAGTTCAGTCTGTTTTGCAATGAGCTGCTATACCCAGGCCTTGTTACTGCTTTTACCTTAAACTTTTATTTATCATTTCCTGACAGCACAGGATTTATTTGTAAAATCTTTATATGAAACCAAAGGAAAGCTGCTCTTTAAAATACAAATACTGCTGAGATTCATCAAAAGTAATGAATAATTTAAATTAAAGGAGAACTATAAAGTGATTGCTCATTCTCTGATAACAAAATGGGAAGTAAATGACTATTGACATTTGGAACATCATGTTTTGGAGAGAGAATGCAGCATTTAACTCTCCTGTGAGATCTCCTACATTCTCAAATGGAGTGTTTTGTTATGGAATTGTCATTAAACACTCTGTAGTTAAGAATTCTTAGAGTTTTGCAGCTGAAGTGAGCATTCAATCTCACTGTTAAGAATGAAAAAATATGCATATCTATGAAATTAATTCCCTTGATTTTGTTAGAAATAAGCAACTTAAGAATGTGTACAAATATTAGCAACCATTACGTGTTTTTCATTTCTAATAGAGCTGTTAACTGTACACTACAGGGGAAGTCATGGAGAGGAAGATAAGCAGTGTTCATGTTCTATTTAACGCAAGAGTACTCATCATGCTTGATCATTGCTCCAGTTACATGCAGATAAGTTGCAGTTCTTTTAGATCAGCCATTACTTTAAAAACTACCCACAGTGCCTCCCGAGAGTGGAAGTATTATGGTGATTTTGTAGCACTGAGAAGTCTATGAAATGTAACTTTAAAGGTTGCAAAAGAGGAAATATGATGTGTGTTTTTTCCTAAGATACACAAACCTCTCAAACTGTAACGGTCACCTAAAGGCTATGTAGAAGCCCAGAGTAGTATCAAGAACCCAGAGCTACTCCCTAAGCTCCTTATTGATTCTGCGCATTCAGAGTAGTAACACTGTGAGGAAATCACAATATAGCTCTCTTGACAGGACAGGCACAGCTCTACAAATAGAGCATTGTAGTGACACTGACAATATTTTCCTGTTTGGTAAAGAGTTTGTAGCCTAATGCTATATTCTTTATGCATACCTGCTACCACTCTGTGTGTAATTATGTGATACACTGTGTAGATACTGCCTGATCTTTTGAGTTTTTCTGCTTTTTTTTATGTGAGTTACATTGTTTCTTTCAGGACTACATACAGTTTTTCCTACTTAGCGTCACAGTGATGATAGCACTAGTCTTACACAGTGGTTTTTCCCTTTCTTTAAGCAAGTCTGAAAAATTAAACCACAAACTGGTGTTTACTGCAAGACCTTGCCAGCCAGGCCTTCAGACGAGGCCCTCAGGGACAGAGGCAAAGGCTCTCAGGCAAAGGTTGCAAGGCTGACCAGGCCCTGTCTTCATCAAGGCTCAGACACTGAGGGATGAGATGCCTAGCTGTGGATTCATATGGAGAACCTGTGAATCGCATCACAAGTTTCTGACTATCACATTTTAACTGACCCCTCCATTTCTGTCTGCTCAGATTGTCCTCAGAAGCCTATTAGGTTTCTTACATTTTTGCTGTAGACTAACATGCAAATGAAGAGCTACACTCAACGAGATAGAGTAGTGAAATTTCTCAGATATATTCCTAGCTGTGATGCAAAATTATGCTTTTCAGGAGAACACATAATATTTTTAAAACTACATACCGTTTGGGAGGATCAGACTGAAAGTAATTACTTGATTTTCCCATGTTCCCCAGATATTTACACCTTTGAATACATTCAGTTGTTAGTTGTGATTTGTGGATGTGCTGGTTAAGGTCGGCTTACCCTGGGACCATGTTTCCTGTAGTCATGGGAGATTCCATAACAGCTTTGTGGTACTGTTTGCTTTGCTTTGAGAGCAGGAAAGCATTTCAGGAATGAAGTATGACCTTAAGTGATAAACAGTGTTTTCCTGATGATTTGATACATGGAAATGGCAAGAAGTAGGGTTGCAAGGGCTTCCTTCTAAGAGCAGGTGTGGCTGTTGCACACATGAATTTTGATCTCTGAGGTTTTCTACTTCTAGTATAGGAAACATGACAGAATATTTGTGAAAGTGTTTGTCTGAGTGATTTATGGACATAACATCACAAGGAAACTTTATAGCAGCAACATGAAACAAAGCTAACCCTCTGGAGCAGTATTCTGTTGTCTTCACTACACATCCTACTTTTTCCTTCTTTGTCCTTCTTTATTCATTATATGTACTACAATTATGGCAACAAAAGAGGCAAAGGACAGTTTAGGCAACAGGATCCTCCATTTGACTAGCTTGATTCATCAGTTTGGGCAGAGACTGGAGTAGTATTGTCATGTAAGTGAAGACCAAATCCTACCCCTACACACAGGAAAGCTAAATTAAGGTTAGGTAGGCATATGCATTTATGAATATTGCTGGCTTGTGAGGGGTGGACTTCGCAAAACATAATTCTCCATATTAGTAAATAGACAAACATTATTTTATTGTTTTGTGGATTTGTGTTGTACCTATGTAATCTGGTTATTTGTTAATCAGCAGGACACAGCTGAGATTGCTATAGAATAAAACATGAGGAAGCCTCAAAATAGAGAGCAGAGCACAACCAGCTCTGCTGTTCTCCTTCCCTCCTAGAAAATAGAATGTGAAGAGAATTCGCATCTTCTCACTTCTACCTAGACAAAGCAGGTAGTGGCACAGAGCTGAGGCTTCTTTACAGTGTTTTCTCCCTTTGGGACAAAAAGCTAAATCACATAGGCTCATTGACTCTCTTCCCAACTGGCAGGCAGCAATAATTATTTCTGCACAGAAATCTGAAAAAGAGCTGTGCTGTATTTGCATTCCTTTGGTTCACCCATACTGTTGCTAAACTGGATCTGGGCCTGGTGTGTCAGGACAACAGCTGTAGCCTGGTGGCAAACTGTGAGCACAAAGGTATCAAAGGTTGGCCCTTTGGCATTTGTTTTTTTTAAATATTAAGTTGCAATGAAGTTTTTGGTACTTTCATTTTCATCTTGTTTTTGCATGGAAACTTGTAAAATACAAGGTGAGGTAAAATAAGAGCAGTTACTTCTTTTAAAACAGGACTTAGTGGAAGACTATGAAACACTTTCAGCCCCCAAATGTATGTATGTATACCACTGAATGGACTTTAAATGTACAAAGTTTATAAAGAATGAAATGGATATTCCCTAGTACAGGTTCTTTTCTCTAGAATTTGCTCATGCCAGAAACACATCAAGCCCAATCACATCTCAGAAAAAATGTACTCTTTTGTCCCAACCTTTTACCAGCTGCCGGCTCCAAAATCTTTGCTTTGCAGTTTACTGGCAGTGTTTTCTTTTGTCTCTGTCCTTCAGAATTTCATTGTTCTGCAGAATCCTGCTACATTCATTCCATATACTTGGAAAATGTTACAACTTTTAGTCTAAGCCAGACATTACAAAATTACCCAGCTAATGCACTACAGCGATTCAGCGCTCTCAGAAGTAATTTATAAAGCTTTTGTTGCCATAAGCCAGATGGATGGTGCCTGGATTTGAGTAGTATCTACGAGGGCCATCTGTACCCAGTAAAAGTTTTCATGATAAGTTTCCCTGAGGTACGGTTTATGTATGACTATGTCTGGGTGGGACTAAGACTAACGAATGATTTGTGTATGTCAACAAAACTTACAACTATATATGAACACTGCTGTTCAGTGTCAAATTTGTCAAATGGTCATGAGTTTTTGGGGCAGGAAAATAAAGAAGTGACCTTTAGTATCAGCTGCTTGCTTTTGAAATGTTGATATCTGTGGGTTTGTGACAAAATAGGAGAGTTGACCATCTCATTTTTTTCCAGGTAACAAAATCCTACCTGTGATTCCTGATTTCATTTCCCAATTTGCCACTTTCTTGATCAACTGTAGAATTTTTTTTCCATTTCAGAAACCTGAAATTGAAATATTAGGTAACCACAAATCAAATGTCAATTGTTCTCTGAGTCTATAAGCCAAACAAAGCTACACTGATCCTATTATTCTATGCAGCAAATGAAATTACTTCCTCCTGCCTTTTTAAACATTAGCCACAAATTCTGGTGGAATTTCTACTTTGAAATCTTAGAGTGCAACAAGTGCAGAGGGGTTTTCAATCTGATTCAACTTCTCTAAATATGTGACTACTTGATTACAGAATATTTAATTTAAAGTATTTCCCACTGTTTTCATGTTGATTCAGAGATGTCACTGTCTTTAGAGGAGACTTATTTTCATTAGCGGAAATGATACCACTTAAGGCCAGATTTTTATCTGTTTATTTTTCTAACTAACTACACAGGGCCTCCAGAAGGATGTGCTCTCTGCTCCTGTTCTCAAGCAGCTCTGGAGTTTCTCAATTCAGAGTACAATTCCTCTTTGACCCCATTTCCACTAGGACTTGCTGTCCCAGGAATAATCAGACTTCAGGGAGCTGGTGTATGCCAACAGGAAAGGCTAATGCTCATCTAAGTGCCATACAATGCACTGCAACAATACATTGTGTAAAGACTGAAACGGAAGGAAACAGCAGATTCTACATCAGCTGATCCAGTTTCCTAGCTTTTGTTTATGCTTAAGAAGACCGTGCATTTTCAGTTGACCTATGCTACTTGCAGCTTTTTGGGAGCTTCCAGTCTTGTTAAAGAGCCTGTCCGTCAAAAGGCTTTCTCTGTGCAGTTTTTCCCTTACCAAGTGGTGAAACTTTGAGATGTAATCAGCTGTATCTTATTCAGTATGACAGCAGTGAAACCATTTAAGCCATTGATGTAAATCAAATCTGATCTTAATGTTATTCCTAAACAGAAATACCCTCAGCAACTCCAGAAACCAAGGACTCACTTGATCAGATGCAAAACAAGTACATCCCCTTCATATATTTATGACGATTTCTTTACTGTTATTAGTACAGTGATGACATCAATACCTGAGTGGAATTTGATCTCTTCTTGTTGCAAACTCGAAGTAGTTAATGTCTATGTAGCTACTGCCTCTGGTTAGTGTTTTGTTACTTCTCTGAAAAGCACTTTGCTTGCTCTGCTCTAAAAAATCAAACAAAACAAAACAAAAAAGTAAGAGTAAGATCTTATTGGATTGGAAATAGTAGTGAAGCTATGTAAGTGTGGATTCTTCACATCACTCTCATGGACAAACCAGAATTTAAAAGCATATATTCATCTCCAGTAATAACCCACCCAAAATTATTTGGAATGCTTAATGAACTGATCATTTTAGTTTATGAAACTTTGTTTAAAAAAAAGAAAGAAAAGGAACAACATAATTTTCTGTGGCTGCTCTGAGGATAGTAATTGTAGTGTGTCAGCTCATGCTCTTTTCTCCTTTTCTGGCTTACAGTGTAGTGTTTTGATCAGCTTGGGATATAAGTGTTGTCACTGATAGTAGAAATTCATCTGTTTCATTAGTCCTACAGGATTTCTATTCTTTAACTGTACAGCTACATATCACCTTTCCCTGAATAAGCTGTCTTCTCTTTCCACAACTCATCTCAAATTGTGCAGTATGTATAAATCTCATATTTTGTCTTTAGAGTATTTTCTTCATGCTAAATTATTAAATTTTAGTAAAAAATTATCAATTGAGAGTGAGATAAATATAGCTGATTTTATTTAGCTTAAGATTATACATTTGTGTTAATAAAACCATTACAGATTTTTAGTCATGACTTTTTTTTTCCTAGAAATTCAGTGTTTCTTTCTATTTTAGGTTAGTTTGAATCTGTACAGACCAATTAAGCTATTTCTTATTTATATTTTTAGAAAGGAGAGAGCTATTTAACTCACTACATATATTGTTTTTCATGTTGCAACTTAGAAAAAATTTGCCAGATACAATTTCTCAGTATAGTTTTCTCTGCAAATTTGCAGTCAGTGTAGATGTAACTGACTCCTTTCTGACCTCTTTTAACTACTCTACTTTTTGTCTTTAGGTGTGGGTGGATGCTGGTACACAGATATTTTTCTCTTATGCGATATGCCTTGGGTGCTTGACAGCCTTGGGAAGTTACAACAACTATAATAACAACTGCTACAGGTAATAAATACATTCTATGCCTTATGGTTTTTTCAGTGATGAAAGCATTCATAATGCTTCACTCTGAAGTACTTCCCTTTTCTTCCAACCATGTGTATGGGTGGTTGAACTCATTTTTTGCAGAACCAGAGACCTGTAATTTATAACTGTTTTCAGAAGAAATCTTTTCCAGTTTTGTTTTGTTTTGCTTTTTTCCTCCTCTTTGGTCACCTCTGACCCCTGCACAGCCACAAGCCACTCAGTACATACATACACAATTGTATGCACAATACACAAAATTTCATAGATGCTTGTGTGCTTTGATGCTTTGATTATATAATGTATATCTGCTTAAAAAATATACTATGAAGAATTATTATTAAAATAGTTTAATTCTTCATTCCGTTAATTCTTCAACTGACTCTAATACAAGACAGTAAATGATACATTGAATGTACTATTGCCATTATGATCTCATAGTGTCACAGAGTGGTTTGGGTTGGAAGGGGCCTGTAAGATCGTCCAGCTCCAACCCCTCTGCTATAGGCAGGGCCACCTCCTGGTAGAGCAGGTTGTTCACAGCCCTGTCCACCCTGGCCTTGACCGTCACCTGGTGGGGACATCCGCAGCCTCTCTAGGCAGCCTATTCCTGTGTCTCATGACCTCACAGTAAAGGATTTCTTCCTAATATCTAGTCTAAATCTACCCTCTTCCATTTTAAAGCTGTTTCTCCACACCCTGTCACTAGCTACCCTTATAAAATTCCCTTCCCATCTTTTCTCCATGTACTGGAAGGCTGCTATAAGGTCCTTCTGGGACCTTCTCTTCTACAGGCTGAAGAGCCCCAGCTCTCAGTCTGTCCTGACAGGGGAGGTGCTCCTGCCCTCTGATCATCTTTGTGATGATCTCCTCCGACCTACTCCAACAGCTCCATGTCCTTCTTGTGTTGGGGGCCCTAGAATTGGACACAGTACTCCAGGTGGGGTCTCATGAGAGCAGAGTACAGGGGTAGAATCACCTCTCTTGACCTGCTGGCCATGCTTCTCTTGATGTAACTCAGGATACAGTTGGCCTTCTGGGTTGCCAGTGCATATTGGCTGCTCATGCTGAATTTTTCATGAACCAACAGCCCAAAATCCTTCTCCTCAATGCTGCTCCCAAACTGTTCTCCATCCCACCTGAATTTGTGCTTGGGATTGCACCTACCCAGGTGCAGGACCTTGTGTATATAAAACTACTAAAAATACATATTTTAATAAAACAATAAATAATAAAACAGTTCTAAATCAGAAGAAAAAAAAAAACTGTGGGAGAACAAATGCCAGTGTGAAAGGATTAAAATTCTAAATTATAGTTCTACCTGAAAAATTTAGAAGTCAGTTTCAGAAGATGCCTTCCTAGAAGCAATTTGTGCTTCTGACACAGAAACACAGAATAGTAGGACCCAGAATAGAAGGAAAAATCTGGAAACCACAGCCACCCAAATGTAACCACTAGCTGAATGTATGCAAAACTATCCAAAAGCAATTAAGGATACTCTGCCATCTAAACACACAAGTAACTCATCAGCAGAAGTTGTTCTTTTGCATGGCTGTGAGTGCCAAAGTTACAGATATCTTGCTGCATTTAGTAGTGTAAGTCCCAAATAGCATTCAAATAATGTTGATGGACATAACTTTCAGAATAACAATCAACAGAAAGCAACAAATGTTCCCACAGAGCAGTGGCCAATAACAGTTTTCTCTTTCTCTCTCTCTCTTTTTTTTTTTTTTTTTT
>VXAB01009408.1:50876-98156 GCA_013399175.1 Odontophorus gujanensis | reverse complement strand
CTTTTTTTTTTTTTTTTTTGTTACCAGCATAAGAGATTATTCAACAAAGGGTACTCTTCTCAGTTATTTATTTTCATTTTATTGAGTTGCATCCTGTCTGGAAACTAATTTTTTTACTGCCTCAAGGACTACAATAATGTTTTTGTGATTCTTTTGCAACTCATTACAAAAATCAGTAGTTTTGATATGTGACCAGAAAGCTTATGTAATTTTATTTCCTCTGACCCTGACAGCTTAAGTTGTCACCCATTTAATTTTTGACATTTTTTGATCAGCAGCAGCTCATTTTTAAAACTCCTGAGGAAGGTGCTGCAACAGAATAGTTTATAATAAATCCAAACTTTGCAATTCAGTTAACAAAATGTTTTCCTCAATAGGATGGATTTGATGTTGTCACAATTAAGATTCTTCAGAAACCTGAGGAAATGGGTAGGACAGAAGTTAACTGCAGAAAGAACTGAGATAAATTAGGGTGTTAACAAAGGTATACAAAACAGCTATGTTGCATCTTCTCAATAAAAGAAGGTAGAATTAAACTTAGATCCTAACTACCACTTAAAAAATGAAAATCAGACCACAGTTGCTCTTGCAATATATACAGTTTCTTGTCTGATTGTAACATACTGCTACTATTCTGCACTCTGGTCTACTGGAGAATAAGGGTATGTTGCAATGGAAAATATCAATGCTACATATTTTAGTGGGAAAATGAATTGTCTTACTAGCAGCTTGATCCATATCACTAATGCTGTAAATTAATTGCAATCAAGTCCATGCACATTTTTGAGTTGGAAATGAACTTCTTTTGTCTTTACTAATCTGTCATTGTAATGCTTTAAGACCGTGAGACAATAACTTGGGGCCAGATCCTCCCTGGATTTACAACAGTTCATATCGACAGTGACTCTTCTGAACAGAGAAAAACGGTGGCAGTAAAATCAGCTGGCAGTGCTTTCCACATACTTACCAAAAAAAAAAAGCTACCGACATTTCCTGTAATTTTCAGTAAGCTAAGAAATCCTTAAGGAAAGGTTTATCTTCACTCTCTGTAGACAGAAGAGAAAAATCTTGTTGTTCCTGCTTCATGTGCTCTGTATTTATAGAAATGATCCAGCTCCTTGCTGGACACAGGGCAGTTCCCCACTATGGTACTGAAGACTGCACCTCAGCAATGTAATTTTTGCATATAAGCCCTTTTCCAATTCAAGAGTTGGCTTCCTTGCTGCTTACTGTGGTACAGAAGAAAAGTGAGCAATTTCACCTGCTGTTAACTAACTGACAACATTTGAAAGAAAAAAAAAAAGTGTTTTTCATCGAGCTTCCATTCTAAGATTAAAAGAGAAATGTGAATTTGCCTTCACAGAATAATCCGTATAGATAAGAAAGTGACTGCAGGGATGCAAAAAGCTCTACAGGCTCTTCTCTCTAATCAGAGAAGCTCCTTAAGGAAGGCAGAATGAATTTCCAGCAATATCCGGGCTGTCAGGCAAGGTGAAGATAGAGGGTGGAGTCACTGAGTTACTAAGATGATTGTCAGGACATTCATTTGGAAGGATGTAAAGTTTTCCTAAAAATTTGACCGTTTCCCATCATTTGAAGTCTGTTAGGATTTCAGTCTGACTCTGGTGCCTTTCTATCAAGGATACTTATATAAAATTGATGGAAAATTAGATAAACTTTCTTTTCCATCCACAGGTTCCTGGGCATTTGCTTTCAAAAATTCAGTGACTTCCCAATCAGTGAATCCAGACTCCCTCTCTCTTTTCTTTCCCATAACTGAAAACAAAAAAATCCCATCAAAATAAAAAAGAAATAAAATAAAACAAAAGACACCAAAACCAACCAACCAATCAGCCAAAAAAAACCCAATACAGATTAAAAATACCAAGATAAATAAGCAATAGTACAGGAAGGTTACAAAAGATGTTTGGCCAGATAGGACTTGAGAAATGTGAAATATGCCTCTGATTCTCAAGAAGTCACTATGAATCTGTGACAAAGATGGGAATCATTATTGAAGAAGTAGATTCAGAAACTATTAGATTTTTCAGAGACATTTCTTCTCATAAATAGCTTGCATGAAATTTTGCTTCCAAGCTGTAGCAGTAAGTGAATTAACCAGGCTAAGGCATAGGCTTTATAGATATATATGTTTGGGTTGTTTTTCAGTGATTTCAATGATTTAGGATCCTAATTCATTTTCACATGTTTAGATTAGCTTATTACTTTTCCAATTACACAGCTGTTTCCATCTTTAAAAAGTGTTTGTTAAAATAAATCATTCCAGTCTTATCATTTGTCAAACCGGAAGTGCTGTTTGAAAATAGGCTGAACAAGAGTACCTCTGGGCTCCAAGGGATGGCCACACATTTCTCCAGGAGAGTTTTCTATGCTTTCAGAAGGAATTTGTAATTGCAGAATTTCCAATCTAGTTAAAGAAATAATTATTCATCTTGAATTTGTAATCATCATTGTAGATTTTTAATTGTCCTATGTTGTTTAGATAAATCTGAGAGATGATGTTTCTACCCATTCTCTCTTTGCCTACCTCTTAGGCATTTTGTAGGCACAGCAGAGTGTATGCTGTTTCTCATTACCATGGCGTCTGAAAAAAATTTCTAAAACAAACTGGAATTGTATTTTGTACAGATAGTATTGGTAGTATACTGAAACTGGAATAGAATTAGCTGAGTATGGTCATAGGGTTTTTTGTTTGTTTGTTTTTTGTTTGTTTGTTTGTTTCCAGAGAACAAATTATTAACATTGTTGTATAGTTTATATATATTAATTTATATCCTCTGGAGTACATTATTACAACAACAACTACTACAAAAATGTTATTATTAATAAACATGTTTACATTTTCTTAGGATTTTTTTTGTCTAGTTTGTAAAACATTCTGTTGAAAAGCAGTGAGTGTGTAGCAACAGACCTGCAATTCAGACATTTAAAATACAAGTTAGGGTACTATGAAGGCACCTTCCTGAAAAGGTATGCCTGATTTATTTGTCTTAAGCATACTATCATGTAGGATCTTGTTCAGATCTTCATGACCATTATTGCAGCTTGGGGTGCTATTAATCTTATGGTTCATTATATGAAAGAAACCCAGGCTCTGGCAACTGCAGTATTTCTTATTTATATTTTCAGAGACTGCATCATGCTCTGCTGCTTGAACAGTGGCACAAGCTTTGTTGCTGGTTTTGCTATCTTTTCAGTGCTTGGATTTATGGCTTATGAACAAGGTGTGCCCATTGCAGAAGTTGCAGAATCAGGTAAGTTCTAAAAGCAGTTTTCTGATTAAAGAAAAAAATATCCAGAGTGTTGTCAGAATAGCTACTCCATATCATATCTTGTGGATAAGTTAATGGTTTTGCAGATATTTTGGAAAAAAAAAAAAAAATCCTATAAATAGACCACTTAGAATACGTTAGAATAATTCCATATGAACAGTTCTTACCTATTTGAGAAAACAACTTTACAGCTTTTTGGAAAAATTTTGGAAGTCGCTGCAAGTCTTTCTTAAGATGTGCTATCCAATTACTTATTTTTAATGTCTAGTCTGCTTATGCCATCTCCTAATGTCAATATCTTTTCCTCTCAAGCACATACAATGAGACACTCACGTTGATTAAGTTGGAAAAATTCTTACTTAAAAGTCCAGAAAGGCAGAAAGGCCCAGGTTTACAAGAAATCAACTATCCAATTTACATTACCATAACTCAGAGTTATAAATATAATGAAAGTTAATAGTTCCTTATTATTGCTGTGGACGTAGAATCTTTTAGCATCACTTTAAACCCAACTGAAAAGAAATAAAGAAAAGAAAGAAAAGCGGGAAGAAGGAAAAAAGGACATGACTCTCAGGAAGTTATTCAAATTTAGCAGGAAAACTACACAGCAAATAGAGCTCTACTGATACTGCTGTGAAAAATTCCAGTATTTCCCTAAAGCTCTCAAGATAACTGGTTTATACTCACACTGAAATTTTATAAAAAAAAGATTAAAATACTATAGCAATGATAGAAACCATAGAAACTTGTAAATACTGGCTTAAATGGAAAAGCAATAATGTGCTGACAGTTCTTCACTAAAGTTCACTGAAGCAGGAACACAGCCTTTATCATCCTCCTGATTCTACTTCAGTGTCCTTGCTGTAAAAAGTGGCTAACTTCAGGAAAAGCTGCTACAGCACAGGAGTTTGCAGCATCTGAAAAGTTGGCACAGGAAAATGAGAGCATGAAAAGTATGATGTAGGAGAAATGGTAATTCAGTAGATTTGAAAAGCTACCAATGCTGCTGTATTTTTGCTGTTGCAAAAAAATATTCTATTTTAAATATTTGTGTAAATATACAGTTTGTTAATAAACATAATATTTTGGCAGCAAAAGTCAGAAATACAGAGCAGATCTGGAATAATCCAGTAGGCATGTGACTTGCATCATGCATGGATTCCGAAATGCAGCTTCTGTCGACTGCATTCTTGCACAGTATGTTAGATGCAGTGGTGTCAAAGAAAGAAAAGAGAAAGATTTCAGAATGTATTAATAAGTTAGATTAGGCAATCTCAGGACCACACACTGTTATTTATTCAGGAATTTGAGTCTTGCTGCACATTCACACAAAGAAATGGGAGAATATGACACGGTGATTTCTTATCAGAAGCCTCAAACTTCAAATATCTGGATAAGTTCTGCAGTTGATGTACCAAGTAAGTGCTCATTACCAATTAGCCTCATAACCAAATATTTAGACTTCTGTAGAGACATAGAATTTTTCAAAATTTTCAATCCTGTATTTAACTCTTTTCAACTCCCATGAAAGATCTATCTGTTTGTGCTGAGTTGCACATGGCCAGCAGCTAAGCACCCTCACTGACACTCACTCACCCGTCCCTCTGCAGTAAGGGAGAAATTAAGAAGAGAAAAAGTAAGAAAAGTTGTAGTTCACAATAAAAGCAGTTTAATAACTGAAGGAAAGATGGGGAATGCATATACAGTGACTTACCACTTCCCACAAGAACACTGCAGCCCAGCCAGTCTAAGCAATGGCTGCCTTGGAAGAGAGCTCCCACCTTCTTTAACCTCAGCTTTTATTGCTGTGTAACAGTATAATATATGAAAACTCTCTTCAGCCAGTTTGCATTGGCTGTCCAGCTCTGACTTTCCTCAGCCTCTTGCCCACCCTCAGCCTATGTACTAGGGGCAGAAAGACTGGGGAAAAAAGAAAGCCTTGATGCACTGTTCAGCAATAGACAAAATATTGATGTTAGCAAGTTTGTTCTAGCTACAGCCCAAAATATATTACTCCCAGCTAGACCCAGTACACAAGCATAAAACTCTTCACTTTGTTTTCTTTTGTTTTAGGACCAGGACTAGCATTCATTGCTTACCCTAAAGCTGTTACCATGATGCCTCTTTCTCCTCTGTGGGCAACTCTGTTCTTCATGATGCTCATCTTCCTTGGACTGGATAGTCAGGTATGATATAAACACAATTCAAATATTTTATCAGAGTTCCTTGTATGTAGGTGTCATCATCCTTGATTTAAACAGCATTTATCCTCATGGAAGAATGAACTCTTGACTTAATTCCTTGCCAAAAACCATTGACTCAAGTTCCTCAGGGATCAGTGCTGGGTCTGGTCCTGATCAACATCTTCATCAATGACCTTGATGAGGCGATAGAGTCCACCCTCAGCAAGTTTGCTGATGATATGAAGCTGGGAGGAATGGTTGACATGCCAGAAGGCTGTGCTGCCATTCAACAGGACCTGAGCAGGCCGAAGAGACTGGGCAGAGAGAAACAAGATGAGGTTTAACAAGAGCAAGTGTAGAGCCTTGCACCTAAGGAGGAATAAATACATGCACTGGAACAGGTTGAGGATGAGCTGCTGGAGAGAAGCTCTGAGGAGAGAGACCTGGGTGTCCTGGTGGATGACAGGTTAACCATGAGCCAGAAGTGTGCCCTGATGGTCAAAAGGGCAATGGCATCCTGGAGTGCATTAAAAAGAGCGTGGACAGCAAGTCAAGGGAGATGATGCTCCCCCTCTACTCTTTCCTGGTGAGGCCTCACCTGGAGTATTCTGTCCAGTTCTGGGCTCTCCAGTACAAAAAAGACAAGGATCTCCTGGAGAGAGTCCAGCGGAGGGCTACAAAGATGATAAAAGATGTGGAACATCTCCTTTATAAGGAAAGGCTGAGACTTGAGAAAAGAAGACTCAGAAGGGATCTGATCCATGTCTATAAATATCAAAGGAGTAGGAGGCAAAAGAACAAGACTGGACTGTTCTCAGCAGTGTGTAGTGATAGGATGAGGGGAAATGGCCACAAACTGGTGCATAGGAAGTTCTGCACAAATGCGTGGGAACTTCTTCACAGTGCAGTGGTGGAGCACTGGCACAGGCTGCACAGAGAGGCTGTGGAGACTTCTTCTCTGGAGATGATCAAGACCCGCCTGGACGCTTGCCTGTGCAACCTGGGCTAGGGAGCCTGCCTTAGCAGGGGGTTGAACTTGATGATCTCTAGAGGTCCCTTCCAATCCCTACAATTCTGTGATTCTGTGTGATTTTAGTTCTCATTTATGTGACAATCGAGATTCTGTTATTATTTGCCAATGACATTGCTTCAGCCTCAATACAGCTTTATATAGTCTATTTTGGGGCAATTGCGGCTCTTTTAAAATCCTTGCTCCAGAGCTGTGAGCCAGGCACTCAGGTCTCTGATTTTCTGGTGATTTTTAAAGTTTGTGAGAATGTTTGTCCCCTCCCTCATTAGGTATACTGGGAGCTTAATAACTTTATGGAATGCTCTCTTCTGTAAAACAGAAAGAGCATCACCTTTGAGAAACAGTTTCTGCTGCAGTCCTACAAAACTCGTGCATCGTTTAAGTCCCATTCAAGCAATGTTTGAAAGATTTAAGTTTTATGTAATCCAACTGCTATAGGGCAAATAACTTCTGAGATAATATTAGTGACTTCAAATATTTGAATTTGGTGGTAGACTGAAAATCCATAGCTGTAGGCTTTTTAATTCTGAAATGATGTTCCTCTCAGTTTGAGCTCCTGCTTACAGTGTCCTCAGGGATCATTCAGTCTTTCTCGATGTTGAAAGCATAGAAGGATATCTGAAGCACTTTGTAGCAAATCCAAATCCCAAGAGTAGATGAGACACATTTTATTTGTACTTTCTTATCATTTGTTCTAGTTTGTGTGTGTCGAAAGCCTTGTGACAGCTGTTGTAGATATGTATCCAAAGATTTTCCGAAGGGGCTACAGAAGAGAACTGTTGATTCTTGGACTTTCTATTGTATCCTATTTCATTGGTCTAATAATGTTAACTGAGGTAAGATGTTCTTTGTTCATCACCTACAGACAAAAGAAATGTGTGTCTTATAAGAATGGCAGATAAAGCACATGAATGTCTGCCATAGACAAATTGTACTTTCAGAAATATAACTACAAAATCCTTGTTGTCAATTAATTTGTACCACTTGAAATGTATCCTCCATTTTATTCCTAAACTCAGTTTTTTTAGTTTAGGAAATAGCTGAAGTTACGTAGCCAAAGAAATTCCATCTGCTTTGCATCAGCCAAACAGATATACAGATGATGGTTTCAGTTGACTTACTCTGGGCAGATCAATATGAAGAGAATTAAATTTTAGATGAAAAAATTAGTGAAGATGATGGAGTGAAAAACGGAAAACTAAAATGTGTGTGATTTTTATACAATCAGACCAAATTCATCAGTAAAGTCAATTTCTGAACATAAATTGATTTGATAAGAGGGAAAAAAAAAGAAAAGATTTCTTTTCAAACAGATCAAGGAACCCTGCCTGACTTAACTGTGAAAGGCCACAATGTGTCTCTCTTGTCCAGCAGCATCAGGCAGGGTTTCCCAGAGAAGAAGCTTCCCTGGGCTTCATCAACTTATCTGGTGTCACTTACATTCCTTCTGCAGAGATCCATGGTCCTTGCACCATGTACTTTTCAATTTGCTTTGTTGTTGAAACAGAACAAATTTAATCTAAAAATCCCTTAGGCAATTGTAGACATGTTAGCCATGTAAGTATGTTTGCTGAGCAGAAAGCCAGGCAGTTCTCTGAACACCTCTGATTAAGACTGAGAAAAATTACAGGAAAAGAAGAAAATAATGATGTCTTCGATTGATGTGACAATTAAAATAATTGAGTCACATTCAAATAATAAGGAAGTACAAGACTGTCAGATAGGAATAGCTGAGACTGCTTGAATCACAGGACCTAGGAAGTGCAGCTCCACAGTGCACTATGCTCCAGCACCCAACAGCCTGCTGTATGATGTCATGATAAGGAATACTGATAAAACCAGGACAAAGATGTCTTGGTTGAGCATGTGTACTTTTTTTCATTCTAATTTGTACTGTCATACTACATAACGTAGAAAAAATTATAGGATCATTGATAACGAAGTGTGTATGGATTCCACGCTCACTTAAGATGCTGTTCAGTTTTGGCTGTTCTGATTTTTGGAAATGCAGAGATTTTAAAGTAATTTGAAAAAACATTTTTTTAATTGTTAACAGAAAACATTAACAATAAAAAGCTTGCTTGGAGTCAGGATGTTTGTTATTTCGTGCTTTATCACATAATATTGACTCATGTAATTGATGCAGCTGGAAGACCGAGTTATATTCAAATAACTTGTTTCGTAGTCTGCCCCTGGAGATTCTAGTAGCTATAGATTTTGCCATCTTCTCCCACATTTTAACTAACTTTTTTACGTATTTGTGGAATGGACATAAAAACAAACAGAAAACCCTACATCTGCTCTGGAAATCAAAATCTCCTGCATTTATCTACAGCTTTATGTGATAACAAACGAAATTGAAGAAAAAAAGTATGGAGGTGGGACAGCATTTTAGAAACAAGTGAAACATAGTTTTCTAGAGTACATTATTTACTACCTTAAAGCAAATGTGCAGTATTCAGCTGGCATAGGGGATAATCTGAAGTGCTATGGAAGAAAAGGTTCTTCACAAAAAAACAGTGAAAACAATATTCTTTTTTCAAGTAGGAACCAACTTTGATAGGAAGATTGCAAATAACCAACAGATTGGCTGTGTAATTAAAGACATATTTGTTATGAATTATTCATACCATTGCCATCATGGCATTTCATTTTGTTTTTTGTCCTTTTTCTGTATCTGTCTTTCAGGGTGGAATGTACGTCTTTCAGTTATTTGACTCTTATGCAGCTAGTGGGATGTGCCTTCTTTTTGTTGCCATATTTGAATGTGTCTGCATAGGCTGGGTTTACGGTGAGTCACTAAAAATTTGCTGTGATTCTGAGTATTCATGAAGTTTTCTGTTTCCACAAGGAAAACAAACACATAGGCCTTGTACACTTGTGAAGCAGGGCACCCACATTCCCATACCCTACTAAAAGTTAAGGATATGCTTTCTCCTGGAATTTTTTCTTGCTCTTTGCTAGGACTGACCTGCACCTTCCTCTAGCTACCTTAGGGATAGCAATGAGTCTTTCTCTCGCAAAACGTCTGTGCAGGGCATGTTTCCTTCTACATCTGGCACACAGAAAAATATGCTTGGAGTTCATTTCTCATTAATGCAAAAGGGACACAGTAATGTTCCTAACTCTGCTGCTTCTGTCAGCAAAGTCAGGAGAAAAAACACCACAGTTTCAGGTACGTTCACAGTAGTTCCTCAAACATTTTTTTTTTTTGCAATCAAAGGACTCAGAATTTTACTTTATAAAGCAATGTATTAATCTCAGATCATAGGTGTCCTTGGCTAATTAAGGATTCACACATGAGCTTGTAGCATATGTACTTCTAAACTGGGCCTACTCAAACTGTTATTGACAGAAGTCATTCTTGTCTGACAGCTTGCCCACCACTGCTCTCTGTTGATATTTGTCTGGCCAGAAGTATGGAGCAAAAGACAGTTGTATATGTGAGACAAAGAGATAGCAGCCTCAATTTCTGAAGTTTTGACAGAACCCACGTTTTTGTCTGTTCAGTTTTATATGCTGACCTGTGTAAACTTGTGCATGTACAACATCTTTTGCTTTGCTTTTTTGGGCAGGCAGCAATCGCTTTTATGATAACATTGAGGATATGATTGGGTATAAGCCACTGTCATTGATTAAATGGTGCTGGATGGTCTTAACTCCAGGTATTTGTGCAGTAAGTATAGAATATCTAACACCTTGTTTTAGATACAAGAAGTGGGTTTTTGCGTATAATTTCAGAAGTCTACTACTGTTAACGGTTCAACAGTTGAGAAAAATGCCTGTTGATTTGTGGCATATGTTTTAATGCAAAATCTCTCTGTAGAATCTTTAAAAATTGTTAAATTTATGTGTTCTGTGAATTGCTAGAAATCTTTGTATATACAGTAATAGAAAAAGATAAACTCAGAGGCCTAAGTGAACATTTGCCACTGTGAGATTTTCCTTAACTGCTTTGGTAATACACTATGTACCTACTAAGCATAACTCAAACTCCTCCATGCTTACGTAGGTTTCCCTGTCACTCCAGCCTCCTATTTCCTCCTCTATCTTCAGGTGACTGCACATATTTCAAAGAAGTCTACACTTTTCCTTCTAGCTTAGATAGTAGAATAAACAAAAGATGCAGTTCATATGCATGAAGTAGGGGAAGAAAGAAACTGAGAGTACTGGTGCCCACTCTGGTACTCTGCTGTAGCTATCTAAAAGAGACAAATTTACAAAAGGAACAAAACCAAGCTCCCTGAATATGTGATCCGCAAAAGTTTAAGTAGTAGATACTAAAAGCTTTCAGTTTTCCTGTAAGTGATAGCAAGGTGTAAAAGCACAGACTTTTGAACACCTGGAGGTCTGGGTTCCCTTGAGCTCTACTGCTCACCCCGTTTGCAAAGTTGTGAAAATTCCAGGCTATTTTTCTCCAACTCAGAAATGAAGAAAATGTCATTTCCTGTTGTACACTCTTGTTGTGACTTTGAAGTAAACACATGTTAACTTGCTGTATTATGTAAACTGAGGAAGTCTAAATGGCTTAATTATATACCTGTTTAATTTATACAAATATATTATAGCTTCTGAGAGGATGAAAGATTTGGCCTGCAGAACTGCAGTTATGACAGCAGATTAAGGCAACTTTGACAACTGTGGCTTTCATTTTTCATCATGACAGGTGGGAGAGTGTCACCTAATCACAGCTGGTTCATGGTAGCAAAACTTAATCTTTCCTGCCCAGGTACTGTTTGCCATCAAAATTCAGGTTTTATTGTCACTGAGAGGTAAATAGGATTAAAACTTGAAAGGTTGTTAATTTCAGTGGAAGGATCTGAGGCATTTTATTTCAGATGTACATGAAAGAATATATATCTGTGTTGGTTCTTTTCCTTCTGACTGTAAAGCTCTGCTTCCTGCTTTTAGGGAGATTGACCTTTCCTAAACACTCAATCATTTTCTTGTTAAAGAGGCAGTGCTATTTCAAATACTGCTAATATGTTTCTCTGCTTATTTCAGGGAATCTTCATTTTTTTTCTGGTGAAATACAAGCCTTTGAAGTATAACAATGTATACACGTATCCTGACTGGGGCTATGGCATAGGGTGGCTGATGGCTCTCTCTTCCATGATTTGTATCCCATTGTGGATCTGCATTAAGTTCTGGAAGGCAGAAGGCACTTTCATAGAGGTGAGATTTTCAGATTAGTGATTCTGATGAAGTTGGAATGGAAGTCTCTCTTGCGTTAGACTATGCAGAGTTTAATCAGAAAATCAATGTCTTAGTTTCAGGTAGGCTCCAAAAAGCTTTTCCAATGGTATTTGAATCTTGCAGCCTGGCATTGTCATTGGTGGAAAGAAACAACTGTAGTCTATTTTATTCTGAATTTCCTCATTGGTTTGCTGCCCAAAGACTGTGGTAGCTAACCAGTACTCTAGTTTTAATGTGTTTTGTTCCTTTTCCTACTGAATGTGAAGTTTAGAGAGTCTGTAACATTAGCTCAATCTAGTCCTTTCATTCAAGTCAGTATTCTTTTCATGGTTTGGATAACTGATGTTTGTGCCACCAGGATTTTCCTTCAGGAGCTGGGTAGCAAACACTCACATAGGTTTCATGGAGACTTTTCTCGATTACAGTTTTCTAAGTGATAAATAGAGGCAAAAACAAATATTCAGTACAATTTACTAAGATTTGGTATCAGGCTATCTCAGGCCTAGGCTAGTTCTGTGCTCCTCAGTTCAAGAAAGATAAGAAACTGCTGGAGAGAGAGAGTCCAGCAGGGGACTGGAAAGATGATGGGGAGCCTGAGATATTTCCTTTATGAGGAAAGGCTGAGAGACCTGAGGCTGGTCAGCCTTCAGAAGAGAAGGTTGAGGGGGGACCTGATCGATACTTTTAAATATCTAATGGGTGGGAGTCAAGTGAATGGAGCCAGGCTTTTTTCAGTGGTGACAGAAACAGGACAAAGAGCAATGGGCACAAACTGGAATGCAAGAAGTTCTGTATGAACATGAGGAGAAACTTTACTTTGAGGATCACAGAGAACTGGAGCAGGCTGCCCAGAGAGGTTGTGGAGTCTCCTTCTCCGGAGATTTTCAAAACCAGCATGTATGCTTTGCTGTGCAATCTACTCTGGGGAACTTGTTTTAACTAGGGGTTAGACTTGATGATCTCTAGAGGTCCCTTCCAGTTCCTGTGATTCTATGGAAAAGGACTTAGCCAGAGCACTGTGCTGAATTTATTCATAAAAGGGTTTGTTACTTTAAATTAGCTTGGGGGTTATCTTTTACTTTGTCTTCACCTTCCTTCTCTATCTTTTAGTCTGGTCTGATGTGAAATGAATTGCAATTAAGTCTTATGGATGGATTTAACATGGTTGTGAAAAGAGAGACTTCCAAGAAAAGACAGCTTTAAAGTCAAAATGTTTGAGAAATACAAGAAAAAGATCATGATTTCTATTTTTTTAAATTTCTAGAAATTCAGGAAGTTGATTACACCTAGCTCGGATCTGAAAATGAGAGGAAAGCTTGGAGGAAGGTCCTACATTGCAGCAATAAATGACTGCGATGCCAAACTGAAAGGAGATGGCACCATTTCAGCCATTACAGAAAAGGAGACACATTTCTGAAAGAACTCTTTTTCTTTTTTTTTTTTTTTCTTTTTGTATAAAAATAAATAAATTCACTTAATCATAGAAGCTGGCTTGTTTTGCACAAAATTTTATTAACCAGTTAATTTTAAAGTCAAAATTGTATACTTGTTTAAAAGTGATTTTTTAAAATTTACTATATAAGTAATTATTATGTAAAAGAAAAAGAAATAGTATTATATGATATGTTAGTGATGACTTCTTATAATATGGTAATTTTGGTAAATGCTTTTTAGAAGTTAGAGAGGCCTGTATAATGTGCTGTAAAGCTTTTCTACTTTGATTTCTGGCAGATGTGATGTTGTATAGCTATATGCATTCTAATCTCTGGGCATTTCAGACCATTTCAGCTTTTAATGTATGTATATAAAAAGTATCAGAATGTCTTGTTGTTTATATTGGAAGAAACTGAGAATATGTTGTTTTAACATACATGTTAAATGCTGTTACATTATTGCTGTCTAAAAGTGGGCTGTACTCAAAGTCAACTGAAACCAGCAGGAGCCTTTCCAACTGAAAACAGTGGCTCTTGCATCACACCTTGTATGATTTGGCCTTTCCTCCGGGACAGCGCAGCCACAAGACTGAGTTTTGCACCTAACAAATCTCCTCTTTCAGGGCAAGTTTTGTGAAGCTGACTGGAAGCACTGCCTCAGTTGCTTTTACTACCTTCCCTCCACGTTCCATCTGTTTCCAGCAGGCCTGAAAATGTTGTGAGATAGCCCCAGTTTTGCGTTACCGTGTTTTTTGTTTTTTGTTTTTTTTTCTGGAGATTGGATTAAGAATATATATTTTTTATGATTTATAATTTTTTCTCTTCTTGTAAGTTAATACCCTCTAAGATGACATGTACTGCTTCAGGAGACTTGTAAAGCTTTTTTGTTTTCTTTAGTGTCTGGGTAGCCAGTACTTCATTTCGGTTGATACTTCCCATCTCCTGAAGTGAAATGTGTTTATGCTTGTACAACAGGAGGAGGTCAAGGTCAGTCTATGCATGCGGAGATGTTCTAAGGAAAAAAAAGATCAGGTTTAGAGCTCTCCATACCTTGGCCTACATTTCTTCAAACATTTGGCAGTCTGTTTGTTCATTCCCCTTAAAAAAATTCAAGGATCCTGTCTTCATGATGTGTAGCACTATATTGCAGTCCCCAATTTCAAGGTACTTTCTAAAAATTCTCAGATTAGGCTCTGATTCTTCTACTCTGAATGGTATTGATGCTTGCACTGAAGTTAGAATAGGAATTTTTTTGGCGGAGCACTGGAGTAATTGGTCTTTCATTTCTACCAAAGTTCCAAAAGGTATATTATGTATCTTATATTGTATATCGCACAGATGAAGAAATTAGGGCTGAGAAGTTGTCACTTCTCTGTTTCACAAAGGCAACATCAGAGTTTTCTGAAATCAGGCCTTTTTATTCAATCAGTTGTATTAACATCTGATTGCAAACAGATTTCGTGTGAATCCAACTGATGGAAGTTTACCACGAGGTAAGCAAATGCTAGTTTCAAGTATCAAAATCTCTGGATAGACTCCAGGTTCTCTTTTGTCTTTTTAGTTCATCCAGTATTCCAAAATGTTATTTCTGGACAATTAATTATTTTCTCACCCTGTTTTTTCATTTAATGGCTGGATGATAAACCTGTAGAGGAATACTGCACAGTGTTTGGTGTGGAGAGATGAACAGCCTAAGAGAGCTCTGATAAAGTGTCGTAAAATCTGCTGTTCTCTACAATTCAAGATGAGCAAGCCTCGGATACCAACATCTGAGTTTGTTAGAAAAAGAAATGTCTGCTGGCCTTCTAGTAGAGAAAACAATTCACTAGAAATCACTAGGCACACCTTAATATTACTTAGGTGCTTAGGAAAGGACATGTTAAAGGAGTCAGCCTTTGTAATAGTGCAAAACCGACATCTTGTGAATGTTGTGCCAGCTCAGGGGGTGCCTTGAGCTTGACATACAGAACTGGAGGTGACTAATGAATATCACTCTTCTATTGGGAAATTATACTTCTGGAAGAGAAATGTTCCCAAACCTGAAACTCCATATTGAGTTACATAACTATAGAAAATGACATGAATGCAAGCTACATCTTGACTGAAAGCATGTCCACTCCAAATTTTTTTCTAAGTCGAAGTAAGTTATAAATATTTCTAACTCAGTGTCCCTTTCTAGTTTTTTTCTCTACCCAGAGCCTAAGACTCCACAACTGCACATGAGCCTTATGATGTAAATTTCAACCCATTTTCTTGTCAATGAAGGATGAGCAAATGTCGATGCACTATTAAGTTGCGCTTGGCCTTCAGCTTTGATTTCAGTGAAGTTATGTTTAAGAATGTTTACAATAATTGTGCCAATAGGTGGAACACCCACTGGTCAGCTTGTCCACCCATTAGACACAAAAGGAAAATCCCAGACAAATCAAGATTACCTTTTAAATCATAACACATGTTGCTGTAGCAGAAAAAAAACCCACAAAACACAAAACTCTGACTTGTGCAATTTAGCTTGTCAGTGTACCTTGAACTGTAGTCCTATTCCAAATATCTCCACAAGAACTACGTACTTTGTATGCTTCCTCTTCTGCTGCTATGAACCATTTCACTACTAGCTTTATACACATACATGTGGTTTGACATGGTCTAAGGCATTACCCTGTGTTGCTAATATGCTGTGCTTGTAAATGTGTGCATTTAATATTTGACTTGTTTAACACTTTACTGATATTTTTTTAAATATATTTCTTCTTTGGGGAGGGTGGCTGTGGGAGGGCAAATTTCCTAGTAGTACTGTGATTATTATTATTTTTGTTTTTGAAACAATTTGAAGGTGGAAAATGCAGAAAACTACTATAATGTGATGATTTTTTTTTTATTAGTATTGCCCTTTTCTGAAGTATCCACAGAATTATTTAAAATAATACAATAAAAATCAGTAACCTCCAAGGTTTAGGTAACATTCTGATCAAAGGAAGGTTCTCTTTGGTTTTCCAGGGCACAAGATATCTTTTTTTGTTTTGTTTTGTTTTTAAAAATTAAAGAAAATGGGCAAAAACTTATTCTTGTTTTTTAGTTTATATCATTGTATTCTATATGACTCTTACCTGACAAATTAAATAAGCACAACTATATTGTTAGAGCAGAAATACGTTCCCTCAATTTTAAACTGGAAATTTATCAACGAGGAAATTAAGAAATCTGAGGTTATGCAATAAATCTGTGATGGAAACAAATTAAACTGAAGTATCTGATCTCACAAATTAACGTCACTTTTATTTATCATATCCACGTTGCCATGGAAAAATGTAGATCAGCCACTACTTTCTGAATCTCCCCACACCTTCCCCATTTTGACTGTGTTTTTCTGTGCCCTTTGTTCAGCGGCAGTAATGAGAGTCAGCCCAGGAACCAGTCTAGCTGAAACCTCACCCAACAAAAACACACTATCAGCTGTCTGTAACTCTAGCTGATTACCTCTCCATACAAACACTAGCGCTGAAGGGAGGTACTGCAGCAACATAAACATGCTCTTTCAGCTGCAGCATATATTAAGCTGGGTTGACATGATTGAAGGTGAGAATTTGATGGAAGAGTTGCACATCCCTTTTCTTAACATATTTTAAATTTAAAAGGATCTGTTCCTTCTACTTTTTTTAACATGTGCTCTCTGAAAGCTGTAATCAATGCCAGCCATGTCCGGTACTCCTTCAGCTCATCCTGAATTCCAGTCACACCTGATTTATTTGCACACCCTGCTCACATTGACTGCAGAATGCCCCGCTTGGGCTTTCAAGCTAATTCTGTCCATCGGTGGACTTCAATTGCCTTGCCCATCACGTGAAGAGCATTGCCTCAAGTTCTGTTGTTGATACCAGCAAATGGAAGTGCATGCATTGTCATAAGTGGAAGAAAAAATGTTTTGAGTATTCCCGGAAATCTCTTGCCACTAATTGTTTCTAGGGCTATTATAAAATATACTATTAGTATTGGCCCCTTTTCCCACAAGATGTTTCTTGTGAGAAGAAGATCCTGGCTACTGTGGTATTCCAATAAAACAAGAAGAGAAGCATAAAGACAGTTGAGAGTTCCTTGCTATAGATGGTTGGTGACAATATATTGGGATATGCTTTTGATTTCTATTAACTTGCTATTAATGTAGTTAGTCAGCTAACTCCCAGTACTTAAAGCACAAAGAGGCACGGCATCCTTCCCTAAGCTTTATTGTAAAACAAGTTATCAGGAAATCTGGCTGATCTCTTTTTATTTAATTGAAAACACCCATCATACTACACACAGATGAATCATTCCTCTCTTCTTCCCAAAGGGCCAAAAACTGTCTTCAATTAAGCCATCCCATGCTCAAAAGAGCAAACCGCAGCTACCCAGGCGGACACCTTCAGGGCCAATTCTGTTTGGTTGAGACTAGTGATGTGGAAATTTGCTGTGCTCTGATCAGCTCTTGCGTCAGGAAGTCCTGGCATCTCATGCACAAGTGAGAGGTAGAAATGATTAAGACAACATGAACCATTTAAGAATGGGCAGCCAAGATATTGTACCACTTGTGCTTTCACAATCTTTATGCATTTGGAAAATGTACTATGTCATTATTTGGACATGGCAGGAGACATCAGGGTTGTTTATGTGTTTATATCCTTCCACCTTTGAATCAACACAACTGGGCTTGTCAGCGGGAGCAATTTGAGCTGGGTAGTTAGTGGATCATAGGCTGCTGCCAAGCACCATGCTGTGCTGAGCTCTGTTTCAGTGGGACTGACAAAACACTGTTATTCTTTCTAACCAAGCCCTACTCTAAGCTTGCCCCCAGATTAATTCAGAAGAAGAAGAAATGCATGAACTTCAACAGAAATGTACCCAGGAATATTTTTCGTCCTTCTCAACCTGTAGGTTTGCTGGTTTTTTTCCTTCTATTTCCCAGTGAAATGGGTTTTGATATCTACATTGAAATCCTAGCAAAAATACAAACCAAATAATGCACTATAAGTCTGTAAGTGGAAAGGAGGGAGTAAAAGACTATACAGTCATGTTAAAAATCTTAGGACCCAACCAATTTCTTCTGTTGTTTGTAATGAGGATAATAACTCTGTATTATAAGTGATACTTAATAAGCTTTTATCTACCTATTTTTACTCTTTTCAGAAAACCAACTCATGATATGTTTAAAAGTCCCTGTTGTCAAGCTTTTGCTTCAGATTTCATAGAAAGCTTTTTGGGCTCTTTTAGCACATACTTCTCTCCAAGTTTTAGGGCATACTCTTTCTGTGTCCATCACTGTTCTCCTTTCCCTTCTATATATTTTTCTTCAATTTAATTATCTGCTTTTACAGTAGAAGGAAGAGAAAGCAATAGTATTGGTGGCTTCTGGCTGCTTGAATGAATTGAAAGTGATTTGCAGCACCTGATAGCCATTATGGAGAAAGGAAAGGAGGTAGGGAGATACTACTTCTGGGGTCTAAGAGGGAAAGAAAGTGAAATGTTAAGGATGTTTGCTGGCTGCTAAGCACTTTTTTCCCTTGGAGCTGATACTATGGATGCACTGCCTGTGGTTACTTCTACCTTCATCAAGGATGCAGCGGGTTGGAATTCTGCAGTGCAAGCTGGATGACAATTATTTTTCTGGTATTGTAGCTTCTGTGTTTAGTCTGTACCTATTCTTGCTGTATTGGAGGCCTTTGTGTTTTTGATCTGAACCAGTGAAACTTTTGCAGGATTTGGATTAAGAGAATATGCTGATTGATTTTTGTTTACTCCTGCCTTCACTAAACCCAGTCCCCGGATTGTCTGTCCCACTCAGGCATACTTCAAGCTGTAAGCCTGCTTTATCTACTACAGCTCTGTTGTGGTTATAAAATTCCTAATTACTTAAATCATTTAAAAAGTTGCTCTTAATCTCTTTAGAAATGTTTCTAGTGAATCTTGCACTGAGAATCTTGTGCGTTCGTGCTGGGAACTGTAACACCTGGTTTAGCACAATCCTATTACACCTTGTTAGCCTGTATGGACTGAGATGTCCTTCGAGTTACTAGGTAGAGATGTGGTAAACTCAAGCTTTATGTACTTAGTTGAAGACGTTAATCTACCTGTGTTTTCATAGACTGCATGTCTCTTTTGTAAAGGTATTGAAGGCAATTCCGTATTGGGATTAATAGTTCTGTTTATAATAATGTGCAGGTAGGATGGAGAGAAACCACAGCACTGAGGGCACTAAATCTGCCACTGCAGTTCTAGACTGGTTATTAAAACAAAGGCTAGTGAGATATCTTCATGGACTACTAGAACTGTCTGGGAAATGCTAAAACTCAGTGCAGTTAATACTTTTCACACCTGGTAATGTTGCTTTCTTTCAGTAGATACCATTCTTCATTCAAATAGAGCTAGATGAAACAGATTATTTTCTTTCTTTTTTAAATTGACCTAAAATTTAGATTTTTCCCAGCTGAAGCTTCATTTTCAGATCTGAAACTGGAGGACATAGCTTATGCAGTTTGCAGCCTCTGTGCTCTGCTGTGACGAAATGTAGAAACGTTCCCTGGGAAAGGTTTCTTTTGTTGGTAAGAGGTAGAAAAAGAATGGTTAACAGCCACCTCAGCTGTTAGGTGCTCTAGAATGGTTAATGACACTTCTGTGGTGCAGTGGGGACACCTTTTGGTTGCAACTGCTCTAAACCTGATGACCCTATAAGATAATATAAAAACAACTAGCATTCCCACCACTTGCAGGAAGCACTTAAACTCTGTCACTGGCGCTTTCTAATTTACATATTCTCGACGTATTGTCTGCTGTCTCAGAGTAAAAACGCAGCGCTTCAGATCCTGCTTTGCCAGGTCTTTCTGCACTTCCACCCGGTTTTGCAATTCTCATTCTGATAAAAGATCTGCCTTCTATACCTTTAGGTGGCAGCACGTGCCAGCAGAAATCCGTACGTCCCCTCAACTAAACAGAGCTCCCAGAGCCATGGGAGCTTCCTTTACAACACAAACGGCAAGTGAAAATGCATTTACATTCTTTACGGAGAAGGTATATCGCTATTTATTTCTAAAAATATATCTCGAGGTTCCATGAAGCTGCTGCTGTGGAGCTACTCATTTCAGTGTGATGGCAATGGTTTTCATTTTTAAAATAATGGGGAGTAATGTGTGTTCCATGGAAGAGTAACATCCCATAGCATGTCTTGTGGGAAGGAGAAGGTGGATATGCACACTATTGGATTTTTCTTAGTGATTCAGAGAGGCATTACTATTGTGTCTGATTTATTGTGTGAAACAACTGCTAGGCTTCTCCAAAAAATCCCTTATGTGTTATTTTCTTTGGAGACAAACTAAATTGTAATTAATTGCTAAACAGAGAAGAAAAAAAAGTGTCATACTCTGCACTGACAAATCTTGAGCAAAAAATCAAATTACCAGGAAATAGGCAGCAAATGCAGCAATGTAGCTTTCTTAATACCTTAGGAAACAATGCCAGCATCATCACTTCTGAAGAGGTTCTGCCCTTGCCTATGTCTGAGGTGATCTAACTCATATCATGACTAAATCCTATCTCAGCTTAATTCTTAGAATAATTTTGTCTTCTGGAGCCACAGTAGGAGGTGTTTGTAAATATTTATGGTAATACTTTTAGCAACAAGCTGTGTAAGTAAATCGCACAGTTACATTGTCAGAGTGATTGAGCTATTTCATTATTGGCCTTCACTGAAGGAGCCTTTTTAAAGGATGCTACCTGAGACTGCTAGCATACCTACACTGCAGCTGTCAACTGGAAATGTTAATTAGTTTAAAGGCCTGCAGATTTTTTTCCACACTGCCCCAAAACCTTTGCTGTCAAATTACTGTTTGGAATTAATATTTTTAATCCTCAAATTCTCTGTAATGAACGTGAAATAGAAGGCCTCCTACAGTTATACTCCAAAGCAAGTTCTAGGTTCAGAATTACTTGTGTCCCCATAGATAGCCCTGGGTGTTGATCCCTTCGGCAATGTTAATAGCTATTGTAGGATCCCTGCTTTCTGCTTATTAGCAGAAAGTAGACTGTATCAACCAAGGTGGAAGGGCAACTATATTGTCCTGTACCCAGGAATGTTAAATACAGCAAGAAATATTTTTGACACAGTCTCTTATTTAGTTTTAATTTTCTTCAAGTTAGAAACACAGAATGGCTTAGGTTGGAAGGGACCTTAATGCCACCCATTAATGCCCAAGACTGTTACAGGTTGGTAGAAGTAGCTGCATTGCTTATACTGAATTTGTCAATATCATTTAAAATTCTCTTTAGCTTTCTTCGCTTATCTCTCACCTCCCTCAAAAATAAATAAATAAATAAATAAAATACAACTGTTAATGCTTCCATGTTTAATACTGGGACGGAGCCCTAGGCATATTCAAATAATCTGAATTGTTTTGTCACCTCTGACTAGGATTTTCTTGTAAAACATAAATATGTATTCCTTACAAATTTCACATGAAAAGATAATTACAGTATAGTTCTGAATAAAAAGCCTGATTTGCAATCATAAGAAGGCCTTCCTCCCGTTACTGTTAATAAACAGCTGTAAAAGTTGGTGATTATTTAAAGCTCCAAATTTACTCTGCCTTCCTCCTGACAAGCCTGCACGTTGATTCTGACATGCAGACTGACAGCTTCATGGCATTTTGGAATGTTCCAACCACACTAAGTATGTGGTACTATTTATTTTAGTACCCCCTTTCCCACAGCAGCCACTGACTCACAAGAAAGAGCTAGGAGCAACATTTGGCATTTGCTTCCTGTGCAGTACAATTTTCCTGGTTCATTAACCTTCTTTATGTAGATGTAAATTCTGAGCCTGCCATGGTTATTTTTGGGGTGCGTGTCAAAACAAGATTTGTCTGTCTGAGCAATGTTTGTTTTTGCAAACATTTAAAATTGCTCTGGCAATTTTGTCTTTTAGAGCAAATTTTTTTAATGTATGTTAAGCTATGTTTATGTTGTAAAATTCAGATCTCTAGCACCATTAAACTGACTTGCAGAAGAAAAGTGGGAGACAACAGTGAGTCTGTGAAGCACTGATTGTGCGGTGCTATACTGTACTTGTTTTACCAAACAGTGCTCATTTCTGCTTATACAACACAGCGTTACTGCAGAATGATGGAAGCAGAATAGAAGTTCTGCTGTCACTTGTATGTAAACAACCAATACAGTTATTTACAAGCATATGTAGAGAATGTAGGAGTTTTATTTTCATCTAATCAAATCACAAAAGGCTCTGATGTCTGTATTTGTGCATAACAGACAACTGAACTTAGACCCCATTTCTGCTACAGGTCCTCTGTGTGACTCCAACAGATGCAATAGCGCATTTCTGGGTGAAGTGAGAAAATTCACATGGAAACTCCTTACTTTTCTGATACTGCTGCTGGATATTGTGCAGTTCTTAACTTAGGATAAACTGAAGTCTTTTCTAATTAACATAAAAAGATTTTTTAAGACTGTACTGAATACACAAAGCTGCTTAGGAATCTGCTGAAAGGCAGTGTTTTCTATGAAAGTAGTGATGTAGAGGTCTGATCTCCAGTATTCTGGAACCAGGAACTTAATTTGCATTGAATTTGATTTCTTTTTTTTTCTTTTTCTTTTGAGAATGATCTACAGCTGGGGTCCTTTTTCAGTTGTTCTCCCATCAGGAGTAAGATTATGTATTAAATGTTATGAATAAAATGTACACCAAGGAGAATGAGATGAAAATGTAAGTCAGCAGCATTAAATTAACTGGGCAGCTATCAGAAATGACCTTATACTTCTAAAAAGATTCTTTTCTGCTCCTCTTTTTTACCCATGTTTACCAATAAAAGGAAAGCACTGTGATCTAGTGCTTTCTCGTAAAACTTGTCATCACTGAGACTTCAGCTTACTGAGGTCTGGTTTTACTGTTCCCCTGAATATCTATTCCACATTTTTCCCCTTGTATTGTGCCATGAACTTAGTAGAGAAGACGGGAGGGAGATATAACTTGGCCTGTTTTGCTCTTACTTTTCAGGATCTCACCAGTCTTGTCTCTGATACAAGTTCTCTTTATACTCCAGTGGATCTTTCTTTGAAGGGATGATGCTCAGCACAGGCAGCTTTCACTTCTGCCTGATGCACAATCGTTTTGCCCATGGCTCACCACATATGAACACTTCTTTCCTCCCTTCTTTCCTGCATTAAGAATCAGATCTTCAATGACCTCACTCTCAGTAGCACCAGCCAGTCCAGCACGTGTCAGTCCTCTGGTATGGTAGACTGAATCTCCAGCTGCTACCAATGTGTAATTGGGTTTGTTTCATATCATTTTCAATCATGATGATAAAACTGGACCCATTTTGGTTTTTTTTTAGTTGTCTGGCAAGAATATTTTCAAAGCAATTGAAGTCCAAAATAGGAAGAAAATGTCATCCATAAACATAGGAATTACATAGATTCCCCTGATGTTACAGCTTAATCTCAGTGAGATAAACTGCAAAGATCTGAAGAAGTAAAATATGAACACAGTCACTACTTCCATTTTTTTCCTACTGAGACAGGTCCTTACTTTGTGTCTTTTTTATGCTGTTCTGTGGGTCATTATATTGCATAGTCTGGATCTTTGATTGAATTATATTCTCCATATCAATGTAATTTTTTTTTTAAAGCTGAACAGAACGTGGTTCTGCTGTCATACAGTTTAAAACTGTATGACATAATGTTGAAGTTTGTCCAGAGATTTGGCATGTGTGTCCATTTATCTTATTTACACAAAGAAAGTTATGAATAAAGTTTTAAATAAAAGCAAGTTGAAGTAGTAGACAGCAGTACAGGTTATGACTCTTCCTGGAATGGCAAAACATTTCCAAGTTAGTCCAATGTTTCCTTTCTGCTGTATGACTGACTTACATAAAATCTGAGGCTTTTTGCAACCTATGTGGAGAACGGCAAAGATCCCTCTGAATTTCAGTTGTTTTCTGTAGCTTTCTGTCTAGTAAAGAAATGATCTGTGGGTTTTCTGTATTGTTCAAAGCATGGTACCCCCACCTTCAGCTGATCTATAGTAACCTGACAACAAGTCCCTAGAATTCTGTGCATTGGAATAACTTGATAGTGTATTTCTAAAAGCAAAACAAAACCAAGTAAGGAGCAACTCTTTTGACTTTGAACTATGTGGTGTGCTGCATGACTTGTGCAAGCTGTTAGCCTTTTGGGTTTCAGCTACCAACTGCATTGTGCCAGTTATGGTGTATGTTAGTGGAAAGCAGTAAAGACGTGCATAATTTGATGCCTTGACTTTTTCTAAATTACTGAAAAACTATTTCTGGGTAATACAACAATAATATGAATGAATTGATATATATTTTATGGCTGCAGTTCGTATGATTCCATCAGCCTTCTTTTAAAAAAATAAAATAAAGTTACACCAGAGAAACTTTTCTCCTGTGATCTAGTTTGTGTCAGTTAATGGCAGGCAAGTTTCTCTTCAAGATGGAGTCCTCCTAAGATAGGAAGAGCACATACCAAATGAAATCACTATTAATTGAGGAGCATGAAGTAATATGTGCCTCACTGAAGAAATCCATTTTGAGCTGGTGCAACTGCCAGCAGAGCATCCAGTTATGTCATAAATAGGTACATTCAGGAATACTGCAAGACAGCTGTCCTAAAGTGATCTTTGAAGCTAACAAGCTGGAATTTTCAGAAGTACTAGGCTCACATTCTTCAGAATTTTTAGGCATGCATGTATTCCATCACAGTGTTCTGCTTTTCTCAATACTGACAGGTTATTTATGTAGCTAATTTAAAAAATCAATTTAAATATTCTGCTTTAGACTTCCCAGTCTGAAAACTTCAGTTAATACATTTATTTTAATGTCAAATTTACTTACAGGACCGTGAGAAGGGGTATCTTATAAATTGTTTCCACAAGCAGGGAAACTTTATGCCACTGGATGTCCCTTTCACAAGGTTCAGACTCCCTTTTGTAAGCACAAATCTTTACACATTCCGTGTAAAATATAATGAACAGTCTGTGGTACGCTGGATTCCACAGAAAAAGGAAGGAGAAATAATGTATAAGTTGCAATTTTAGCTGGCCCATGAAAGAGTTATTGACATCTCTGCTGCTACATCTAGCAGAAGACATCTAGGTTTCATTTTCTTTCTGTACAACATTGGGGGTGACAAAACAACATTGCATATGTCTAGAAGACTTCAGGATTTCTTTCTAGAACCTTGTTTTATTGCATGGGTTGTTTTGGGCTAAGATCCAAGTGAAACAGTAACGCAGACTTTTTCTGCCCCTGTGCCCATATGTTTGAGAATTTTAGTATTAAAAATCAACAGAATCTAACCTTCTCTTCAACTTTCTGGATTTCAGAGAGCAAAAGAAGGTCATAGATCAGTAATCTGCCAGAACATAATCTATCTCAGGGAACAGGAATGCTACAGTAATATGTTGCGTATACAAAATGCCTTTATAGAGAAGGGACTCGTTTGAGTACAGAACAAGAATTAATGGGGTGAAGGTGCTGTGAGGAGAATCTGAGGCGCAAATCAGCAAAAGCTATAAATTGAGGTTGTCTGTTTGTCATATGGATAGATAAGCATCCTCTTAAGATTTGAAGAAGGACACAGAAGCACTAAAGCACACTGGTGGAGAATCTCCCTTGCTGAAAGATTGCAATAATCTAAATTTGTTTGAAGTTATTCAGGTACAGCTGATCCTTCTCTGACAGTGACATCTTGACCTCTTTTGACCTTACTTGTTAGAATTCTACCTTTACATTCTTGCTAGCCTGAAACTAACCTGAAGGTATTGCATAAAATTGAAATAAACATACTAATTTCTCCAAAAACATATTTAACATCAAATACACATTGCTGGATTTTCTAGCCAGTACTAATGAAATCTGAGCTGAAGCAAGGTAACTTCCGTGTGTCATGCAGCAGGGCAGAATGTCAAAGCACTGTAGAAAGTTTTAGCTACATGAGTAGTTGACTGAGTCTATACAACTTTTTCTCCTTTAATTTGAGCCTTACTATAGAATGGCTTTGGTATAGAGTAAACTATTCCTTTGTGTAGCACTATTTGGGTTATTTTTTCCTGTTTATTTTGGTACTAGTAGAAAGTTCAGAGGGGTGGACCTCCTAGAAGCAGTAGTCTGGGACTTTTTTGGAAGAGATGATTGAAAAATATGATCGTGGTGAGATCTGTGTTAAAGTAGGCGAACTCCACATAGTAACAAAGAGAAACTGGAAGATTCTTTTTGCCTTTAATGACCTGCAGTTGACTTAGTGGCTACAACTATAAAGCTCTGAATTCCATTACCCAGCTCATTTCAGTGAAATCAATGAATGTTTCCCTGATGACACATATATAGCTCAATCCCTTTAATAAATGTCAGGAGTGGTCTTTCATTTTCCCCATATGGCTTTTGAGCATTCACTTAAAATGGCAGAAAAATGGTCCTCTTAAACATTTCTGAAACCTTATTAATAAAAATGCAAGGCAGACTCAGGCAAAACCAGCAACTCCTCTCTCCCCTATTGCATGGGTAAAGGTGTCACTGAAGATAGAGCTTGTATGATGTTTTGAAAATAATCACAGTAAGATTTAATATCACTTCTCTTATGTTCTGTTAGCTCATGGATGTGAGATGCTCCTTAAAGAAACTATCTAGATTGTTGTAATAATCATTACAAAAAAAAAAGAAAGCCACAAAAAGCCCCACCTCTCATTTAAAAAAACAAACAAACCATTTACTTCCACATAAGAGGACTGGATATGTAAGGTTCATTTTCTAATGTAGGTTTGTAAACAAATCCAATGAGAAAGACATCTTGTTATGCTCTTACTGTTCCTATGTGACTGTCTTGTAAATCAAAGAAAAAATGTGCTTTATGTCTTTTGGTACTACCTGGTTTTATCTTTTGCCCCAGATGGGGAGAGATTCAGAAGTGTAACCTGAAAAGGATGAAAGGCTGCTGGCAAACTCTCCTAACAGGAGTCAAATATCAGATTGTTGGGGTTCTATGGTACTTTTCCATACCAGTTTGTGGGATATGGTGTGATGTGGAGCGGCTGGGGAGTGGAAATGGTGGTGACACTAAATGCAAATACTTATGAGGCAGTTGGGACATAATGAGTGCTTTTCTTGGAGTTCATCTATAATTCTCCACCACAGAGGTATCCTGTTTGATTAACTAAATAATGCCAACCTCACATAGCCATAGGTGTATTAGGGATATCTTGACTTGCTTTGGTGACTTTTTAGGCTTTAAAAAAAAGTTCTAAGTTTCATTGGTTTCAGTTCACCATTGTTGAATACAGCAACAAACAAAAATAATTTGTAACGGATAATTGCAGTCCTTTTCAAGGTAGATTGTTTACATCTCTGATTAGAAGCCTGATAATATTAGGTGGCTGTTGTATTTAACTGCAAAAGCTACAAACTGCAGGTAGCTCACACTAATGGTCATGAATGTCATTGCTGCTTCAGTCAAGTAACTTGGTGGTGAAAGCATCCGTTTTATAGAAGGGAGTAATTGCTTACATTGTCATTCTTGACATGTAGCGTCTTTTTAGGCTGTATTATTCTCTGTGGGATGTAGCTCTGGTCAATGTCCTTATGATCCAAGAGCAACAGAGTGCATCTGAACTGGTTGCTAGTATGAATAAACATCCCAAATTGTGATCACAAATACAGTCAGGTAGAAGCCAAGCTGCGACTACATTCTGCTTTAAGAAACAGATTTGTTCACTATGTTAGCAGTGCCTGTCCTCATGCATATGTGTATTTTCATAACTCTCATAAATCCTAATGAGTGAATCTCCTAAAAAGAAATTTGGGTGATGAGTAGTCAAAGGCTTTCCATTAGAAGTTTCTGGGATATATTCCTGTGACTTCATGAAAATCTGCTTAAGAGATTTCAAGAAAATCTTCCTGCTTAATAATCTAGCAATATTATTAAAGCAAAGCGGTGAGATCAGTCTTTGGAGCTAAGTTTTTTTTTTGCTTGTAGTGAGCTGAGAAATGTTTGAAGTGAGAGTTCTCCTCAATGCAGGTGAAGATATAAACTCAGGCCTCAGCCTGTGTAGTTAAAAATTCAGCAATTGCTTGTACAAGCTAAAGTGCAGATTCCTGTGGACTATGATGTGGAGTCCCATCACAGCCATAGATCAAGAACCTGTTGTAGGCAGTGCTGTGCAAACAGTACAAAAACTTTCCATGAAAACCAAGGTTTGCAGACTTCTACTATTTGGATCAGAGATCTAAAAAAAAAATATGCTGTCCTTTTAGAATCATTCTGAAGTTATCACGCAGGGGAAAGGTTTCTGCTGGTTTTTTACATCGACTTGACACTCCATTATAAAGCAATGGAAGATGTGCTGAGACACAGCATGGTAAATATGAGATTATGCAGCATGAAGTTTAAACTAAAACCTATGCAAATCTAGACCTGAATGGCTGATATTAGTTCAGAGCAAGCATTTATCTTACTTTATTCTTATGTTTCTAGTTATTTGTGATTTTGGACAAATAATCCCAGCAGCAATTTTCAGTGAGAGTCTGGCAATTAGTGATAGCATGCTGTGCTCCTCTGGAGCAAAAATATTGGTTTTGGTAAAGTAATTTATACTTGTTGTGTTATAACATTATCATAAATTTTTCTCTCAATGTAATGGAGAAGATTATCACTACATTTTCACCTTTTCTTAAGCAATTCTAGTGAAAACGTAGAAAAACTTAGCACTGTTACAGAATCTAGATCCGTAACTTGCTTTTGCTTAATGTCTGAAGTCCAAGATTTATAACAACTGGTAAGCTTTCATTTTATTACTGAAGGTAGTAGCTCCTACAGGCTATTCGCACTGTCTGAGATGAGAATCAACTCTTTATGCAAATCATGCTGATCTGTTGCTGATCTGTTTTGATGTCTCCTTCTCCTAACACACTAGGCAACAGTTAAAATGAAGTGATCTGAAAAGATGCTTAGACAGTCTACTCTGTAAGAGGACGTAAGAGATTGAAATACTGTTTAGGTAAAGGTATAATTGTTCACTGAAAGCTCACTTGTCTAGCAATGAAAGTAACTTAGAGTTTCACTATGTTTCAGTCAGTATGTTGATCAACAGTGCTGTCAGCTCTCTAAGATCTCATTCAGACTGAGGCTTAACTTACAGTTGGTTACAGAAATAGCCTAGAGTAGTATCAGTATTGCTTTGCTGTGTAAACAATTACCTATGCAGTTTTCACTGGAAACACTTAAGGGATTTCTTTCCTTCAAAAAGTATATTTTCCAGGATCTCCCCAGAAACTGACTGTTGTAGCTATTGTTTGGTCTCTGCCTATCAAAAAACAGTTATTTTATATAGCAGTTGCTGCTGTAAATCTAATAACTAGTAATGTGTGACTTACAAAGACGGTGTGGCATATTTAAAGGTCCCAAATGATAATGTTTATTACTTCCCTGCTGAGCTATTCCAACAATTGATTAGTCTGTTATAATTTTAGAGTGTGATGGCTGTGGCTACATATCATGTTTTAATTATAGAGAAGAGCATTTATAGCTCTTTAAAGTCCTTTTCTAATCAGATTTCTCTGCTGTTTTAAGTATTGATTTTTTTTTTCCTCAAACCATTGAGATTTCAAATTGCTATTGACTTTAGATTAAATGACTTGATTTGTGACAGGCCTTACAGAAAACTAATACTGATAGCTTTCCAGCAAGAAATATTTTTATTTCATCACTGCATCCAGGTTGTGCTGTAGGTGCCATCTTGTATGTATAAATGACTGTTACTGTCACTGCTACCTAGCAGTATTCCAATGTATGAGTACTGCATGGAGAAACAAAACTTCTGATTTAATACTTGAAAAGGAGCCAATAACTTAATTGCTACAGAAACCATAATTAGGAATCATTAACTGTTAATAATGTGTTTAGAAGACTCAAAGCATTGCTGATGGTGAACTATCATCCACACAATTCATTTACATGCTAGACAAGCTTTAAGGATTTATGCAAGTAGATTCAAGGTGGCAGTGGAGAAACTAAGAGGAAATAATTTTCTAAGCTTTTGCTTCCTCTCGTTTTAACTCGGTTGTTGCCACTGGTTGTATGGCTGGAAAGATTCCTTTTCTAAAATTCCAGCAATTCATTTCTATAGAGAGAATTAACATAGTAGTGTTTTTAAAATAATGCTTGCCTTTCTATTAATGTTTGTATATCTTTCTACATAAGATGTAGTTCTACTGATCCATCTCTGTATATAATCTATAGGTTAAATGTAGAACAGCCAGTAACACAAAAGCATTTAGGAGTCTGTCATGTGTCTATGAATGCTTACGAGCAAACATTGTTTTTTGGTATTTGTTTGGGGTTTTATTTGTATTTTTTGGTAGTTTTTTGTTTTGTTTTGTTTTTTTTCTTTTTGCACACCGTGATCACTTGTTAGCTGCAGAAGTCCTTGCTGGAGAGAGCTGGAAGGAGGTGTTACTCTGAAGGTGGAGTTGAGCAACTAAGCCTGAACTACAAATGTGTAGCACAATTCACCAGCACTGGGGCAAATGAATTGTACAACTAAACTTAGAGCAGACCACAGACACCACTTCCATGCCTCCCTCCCATTAAATATGCTGCATACAAATCTAGAGCTCTCATGTGAAAGTAGGACAGCATGTCAGTTATTCTCTGTGATGGCCTTCTATAATAGTTTTCTGAAGAAGTTTATGCTCCTGGGCATGCATTTCAGTTGGAGATTGGAGAATATAACAGGAAATGCATTTGAAGATTTTCCCTATTGTTTTCATTATACTTCAATAGAAAATGAACAGATATATCTGTCTATACAAATAGATGACAAAGGGGGAAGAATAGGGTATTTAAACCTGGCTTGCCAACTGGAAATGTTGCAAATTATTGTATGCATCAAGTCTACAATAAAAAGTTGGAATGTGCTAAACTTATTCATATAGGAGACAGCTGTGAGTGTGAGAAATCCTGAAACTCGTAGGACATTTTGTTTGTTGATGACAAAAAAATTTAAAGTTATTTAAAAATATGTATTTATATATTTAATATGGCAACATGTTTAACAATTTTAAATCTTTTCCCTCTATACATGAATATCCTGCTTTTCTGAATTTTAGGAGAGTTTCAAAAATGCCACATAAAATGCCAAGCAAAATAAATATTTTGCTTTTAGCGTAATAATTGTCATGAAAACTGGAATAAAAGAAAGCATAAAACCAAAGTTATGACTGTTAAGATAAAACAAAAGACAATCTGATTGATGTATGATGTCTCTTCTCAAGGTAAGAAGTCAAAATAGTACAAAGCTAAGTAAATATGGCATGCATCTTTTCTTCCAAGGAAATCAAACCAGCTAATCAAGGTCATGATTTTGTTGATAGGCTCTTTGTGTTGAAACACAGAAGTCACTACTACAAATAGTGAATTCATGACGGAGTAAGATACAATCTGAAACACATAAAAGCAAGTAGTATGGAAACTAGCAACTGAGTTCCAAAAGTAAATATAGCAATTACAACAGATTGTGATTATCTTGTGTTATCTGGCAGGAGTGACATGGTGTGAGCCAAACCTTTGGTGCTAGCATGGTAATCTTGTATAGTGTGCGTATGAGTTTGGCTTTTAAGGTTGTTGGCAGTCTCTCAAAAACAGAACAAAAAACCTCATGCATGGTCTATCAGAACTGTGAAAGCAAGCAGGGCCTACTCTTAACCAAGAAATGGATTTACTTAAATATTTTACCCAAGCTTTGTCTCTGACCTAGAAGTAGTCTGACTGATTGGTTGTTGTGTTACGTATCCAATGGCTATGGAGGAAACTATATGCTAAATATTCTCTAACTACAGTTTGAAGAACAGTTGAAGTGAAGTTTATTTCTGGAAATATATAATCTTCTCACATTAGCCTTCTGCATTTGTGGAAAGGATTACTTACACAGAGTAGCTGGTTCTGTGACAGGCTTGGTAGAAGAGTGGCAAGTGTGGTATATGCTCCCAAATTGCCTCCCCAGTTGCTAAGTAACAGATGTTCACTTCTCAAGTGACTGCAAGCAGCTTGATTGTCTGGCTGGAGGAAACTGCTGACTTATGCACAGTGTCCTTGGACAGCCATTACACAGAGTTTAATAGTGAGGAAAGCAAAAACTTGCTCTGGAAACAATATATTTTGTGTGTGTTGCTTAGGATATTTTTTAATATGACACTGTTCATGTTGAAACTAAGCAACCACACTGTTGTGTTTCCTTGCATGGGAGGGATGCCATTCTTCTGCAGGGTATGCTGCTAGTTTTGCACATCTCCCCAAACAAGTCTTAGATGCCAGGCAAAGTCAACCGTGCTACACTCGTAGAAGCTGGAACTGTGAGATTTTTAGCTCTTTAACTCCAGCTTTGAGACTGACTCTCATACAAAGTATGAGAGCTTCCACTTGCCATGATGATGTCAAGTTAAACTACTCAAATTTATTTAAATAGATTGTATTGTGTCATATCTGAGTGATGGACAGTCATTTGTTCTGAAGGCTCTCTCTTAATAAGTAAATTTAGACAATACATTCTTCAGTTTTCATTGTTATTTAACGATCTTGAATAGCTTAAATTAACTCAATTGTTTGAAACATCTTTGACCATAAAAAGAAAGTAATTCTCACACCTTCATCCATGGAATACAACATTATAGCATCATATTCTTGCATCAGGGTTTTTGATGGTAGATCTTCATCTTTGTATGATAGCTATGTCACTGCTGATCTCATTAAATATGTGTTGAAGACCACAGGCATCATTCAGTGACTTGTGGACACTAGGTCAGCTCTTCCTGAAGGACTCTCATTTACAAAAGGTCTGTGGGTTTTAACAAGGATCTTTTCAGCTGAGAGAATGTTTTTTTTTTTGTTGTATATGAATGCAACACTAAATTCTGAAACTACTTCTGTAGGCAGCCATCTTATCAACAGCTTGTATGATTTGCATCCCAAACAGAATGACAACTCAATACCAAACATGACAAAAGCCCCTAATGTTGTACTTAATTTGCTTCAAAAGACTCTTGGACTTAGGAGTGAGATTCACCACAGTAAGGGTGATGGAACACTGGCACAGGCTGCACAGAGAGGTGGTGGAGTCTCCTTCTCTGGAGAAGTTCAAGACCCATCTGGACGCCTACCTGTGCAACCTGGGCTAGGGAGCTGCTTTGGCAGGGGGTTGGACTTGATGATCTCTAGAGGTCCATTCCAACCCCTACAATTCTGTGGTTCTTTCATCTTAAGTTGTTGAAATCTCATTCTGCAACACCATTGTGATTGAAGCAGACATAGCTGACAAAGAAGGTATATATGTAGCTAAGAACTTTTACTGCTAGGTAAAAAGCTTTTCAAAAACCTGCTACGAGTCCAAAGTATATGCCCACCGAATGACTAATCAGTAATGTACAACTTTGAATATTCTGAAGAAAAACAAAGCCAAGCTTTACAGGCCTATTGTGCTGGTGTCCTCATGAAAGCAAATATTCAGGTTATTAACATGCATTGAACAGGACACTTTTTGCTGTGCAAATTCAGCTACCTATTCCAGTTCAACCAGCTTTTCTACATTTTTTTTGTTTGGTTGGTTGTTTTTTTTTTTTTTGTGCAAGTAGGGTAAAGGGTTTTGCTGTACTTTTCCAGAAGAAAAGCTTCAATACTGCAGTAAATTGTTCAGATATGAATAAATGGGAGCCTAAGATGATGACTGCATACCTTTGTTGCCTCCTTTATAAGTTGTCCTAGCACATGGTCTTCTGAGAAGAGGCCTGATGTTAATTGTATTGAAACCACTGTAACAGAAACCTTTTCACTGGGCTTTATATTCAGCCTGTAGTTCTGCAAGTATACAATCATTTTGTTTCACTGAGATCCTGCTATCATCTCTAACAGAATGAAGATGGAAAGGTATGTTTGAAATGAACCTGTGAAGGAGGGACATAATTTACTTGAGCAAGATGATTGCTCTGTTTCCATGTTCCATATGAGATATAGGCAAGTTCTGAACTCTTGTTGTCTATGTGCAAACAATTTCCAATGATATCATTCATTCTGGCTTATGTTAGTTGCAAAGGATCCTGATGCGATTTTTGACAAGAGGAACTATCCCCACTGTTATTTCCTTGCCCTTCAGTAATGTGCACCAACAGGTGTTAAGTTGGTAAGTCTTCAGTGCACTTTATTCAATGGCTAAGCAGGAGCAGGTGCCCCTGTAGAGCTCTACGCAACCCTATATCCATCACTGGGATGTTAAGCATAGAATTGCACAAAACCTGTAAGCTGTAATTTGATGCATCTCTTGTTTCAAGGATAATGTAGTTCAGACTCTAGTATAGAACAGCCTTCTCTTTTTCTCTGGACAACCACTAAGAAATTCTTTCTTGAGTATGGAAAGGACAGGAAAACAAACCCTGAAAAAATATACCTGTTGTGAGGAAAATGGTGAATAAATTACAGTAGCAAATTCTGATCTACCATGCCCTATGTGATTAAATACTTTGTGGTCATCTTTTATTGAGGGAATAAGGACTGAAATTATTTTACAGAGTATATTTCCAGCTGAGAAAAACACTTGAGTATATTCACAATTTTAAACACATGAATATGTCCAGAGCCCTTCAATCGGTCCTTGTTATTACTGTGTAAAATCTTGAGCTACTTTCTCAAAGCTTTTACTTATTTCTTCGAATCAGCCAAACTTCCTAGTAATTCCACAACACACTCAAGTTGTTATGTAAGCTATTTATAGATTATTTTAACAGAAATAACTTAGACAAATCAATTGAGAAGAAACTTTCAAGCAGTAGCAGGCTGCAGACTTCACTCAGTCTTTTCTGGGTCCACTCTAGAAAGAAAATGGCGGGGTAAGTCAGGCAACTGAAAGCCTCTTCAGTACCTTGTGTGCATCTGGGAGTCACTGATGAATGCTGAGTAGCAGGTTTGCTGGTCCCTGCTCAGCTGAATTGCAAACTGAGCTTCCAAAATACAGCCCAGTTTAGAATGAAAAGAGAAGGTTCACCCACATAATAGCATCTCTTCTGATGAAAGATGTAATCCAGAACAATTTATTATAAAAATAGACTTCTGGTTCTTTTATTCTGGCACAGAAACAATAAGATGTGGGAAGAGAGGAGAGAGCATGAGAAACTCTGCATCAGTAGTTCCCATTTGAGCCTCGAGACAAGCCTGTAACACTCCAAAGCTCCCCAAACAGGGTTTTATCTAAAAATGCTGGAAAACTTACATACATCGTAAGTTCCTAAAGAAATACGTTCGGTTGCCTTTTGACACTTGTTCTCTTCATGCCCTTAGCAATCTTAGTACACAGTAAAGTTCAAATAGGAATAAAAGGCTAAATCCTTAAATTACTATAAGGCTCCTGAAAATAAACAGCCCAGCCTATTAAAAATTTTCTATCACATATAGGAGTTGTATTACAGATTATTTTATTATAGAATACATGGAAATGTAGGGACATTTTATTTCAGATTACATGGAATTTAATTTTATCACAGGGAGAAAAGCTTCGCTATTGTCTTTTTGCTGTAAGAAAACTGACATTGAAGAAAGGCATTTAAAAAATCCCAGTTGTGGGAAACTCTTGAATTCTTTGTGTTTTTTTTGTTTGTTTTTGTTGTTGTTGTTGTTTGTTTGTTTGTTTGTTTTATGGTATCAGGAAACCAGCCCTAAAACAAACTCTCTGGAAATCTCGTGCTTAGAATTCTCATCTTTGAAAAAATCAAATGATGTTAATTTACTACCATTTGCAGTGTACATAATAGTATTAGTAGGAATAGAAAGCAGATTTCTGTTCCATCGAGTAACGTTTCTTTTGTTATATAAATAAGTTGTTTCTATGAGGAAAAACCATAAACCATCACCACCCTCAACAAAAATCCTCAACGTTTCTAATTCAGTTCTTATATACAGAGTATATTAAAATGTGGCCTGGGTAGCAAGTAGACTATTTTGGATCAAATTACTTTATATTTTTTCATATTCCTTTGTCGCATAACTAGCAATGAAATGGAACTTCTTTTTTTTTTTTTTTCTTTCTGACAAGCATTTTTACTGTTCCCTAGCAGCTCCTTGAGATGTATCTGAATGAGGCCTTTGTTTGCTGGATTTGTAACCTCACAGTCAGTGTGAACTCCATCCTCAATACACCTCTGACAAAGTGTTGGTTCACATAACGAGTTAGAAAAGGTGAAGAATATCTACTGTTTATATAAAACAATTCAGATTTGAAGCTCTAAAACTTCTGTCATCATTAAAGGGAGGTAATGGTATGCTCGTCTTCCACTGCAGCATTGATGCTTATCCATTTGGTTGTATTAGAAAATGATAGTGATATATCAATTTTTTTAAAGTTCTTTTTAGGATGATTTCACTGAAAAAGGGGTTCACAACTTCAAAGCCAAACTTGAGTTCCTCCAGCATAAAGAGATCTCTTGGATCCTGTGTCTTTGTGCAACTGTAGTCTTCCAGAGAAAACTACAATTTATAGTATTACATTCTGCTCAGATGATCATCCAACATGAACTAAAGATTTCTGATGTGGTTCATCTACTGATTTTGCACTCAAACAATTATATACATCACTGTAGGGTTGTCCATACTGGAACAGAATAGTAATTTGTCTAGCATTGTACATACTGGAAAAGAACAGTAATTTGGTATCTCTTCTGCTCATGCAAAAGTTTTGCTCAAAGCAAAACTTAGGAAATCCCACAACAGAGACTTATTTATGAGGACAGGAGAAAGCATTAATTACAAAATGAAAAGGATAATTATTTTTCTCCTATCATAAGCTTTTGCTTGTATGATTTGAGGGTTACAAAATTACAAAAAAGAGTGGGAATAAGAGCACAGAGGGGCTATATAAAGCAATATAAGTACACTGTGAGTTCAGTGTGACTATGATTTCTGTGCTATAAACCAGTGTAACTAACCGATGCCTGTTCCTGCAACTTTGTTACTAGAAAAGGGTCCAAAAGGGAATCTTCCCCTCTAATCATCCACTCTTACTCAGACACAGATGGTTAATCTGGTCATAAGTAAAAAAGTGAGCTTCAAGGACAATACCTAGATTGTTTAGTTATATATAGATAGTTATAATTCTTGAATATAAACAACAGTTAATAGTCTATATTAAAGACTGTCTTATTTGCTCCTGTGATTACATTTTTATGAACTAAGTAGAGCCATTCAAAAGGAGATCTGGACACAGTGCATAGGAAAGTTTTTTTCCAGACACTGCTCCATTAGTTTGCATGCAGCCCATATCCTCCTTGGAGTGTTTCATCTCAGACAGTCCAACACTTGAAAGTTTTCAGGCATGGAACCTCTGTTGTGAAGTATATCCACAGCACTAGTTTCAAAGAACATTTCACCTGAGCACAGCAATTATCATACAGCCACTGTGAGCTGAAAAGGAAAACAAAAAGAAGGCTAATATGCATTTTAGTTACTTTTCTGAGACTCAGTCCAAGAGAACATGACCTGAGTAATCGTGGGAAGTAAGACTTGGTATGCAAGATGGATGTTTTTGTTTTCTCAAGAGAAAAAGAGATGTGAATTACTATTTGTACAGCAAGTGAATAGGAGAGATGAGGCAAGGGCCTGGATCATCCACTTTCCAATCCACTGATCTGTGCAGTGGAGTACTTGTAGTTGTATATATCTAAAGTTGTCATTACATGTTGTAGTAGATGCAGGCATAATATGGTACCTAGTAAAGTCTATCATAACACTAGAACATAGGGTTTATCACAGCAAGTAGGTTCACGGATTTGTTGCCTGATATGTAAGTGAGGATTATGGTGCTGGGACTCCTCCTGAAGGTGGTGCAGGTGGCTGCATTCTGGCTCTGCTGATCTTACGTATAAATGACTTAGTGGGGTGTTTGTAGGAAGTCCAGCACTTTGCACCTCCTACTTCACCTGAGAAAGCCCTGGGGCTTCCTGCTTGTGCTGCATGTTTGTTTTGCGTATATGCATTGCCTATGAAAGGGGTCAGGTACCCTGCTTTTATATCGAAGCCTGTGCCTATGAACTGTTTGATATGTACAGGTGGAGATGCTTTATAAACTAAAGTGGGTAGCTGTTTGCATTTGGATGTAAAGGACAGATGTGTGAGGGGACAAACTTCCACCCAGCTCCAACCCAGGCAAACTTGTATCTACATCAGTGCTATTACTTATTTCCATGTACCATGTTCCATGCTAAATTGGAAGTCATACTTTGAATATTTTATATTATTAGTATTATTTAGACGTCATCTGAAATCAGTCTGCTTAGCTAGTAAATGCTTGCTCCCATCCTAAGTCTGATCTTTGTGCTACAATGCATTTGTTCAGTTTGTTGTGTACTGTGCCTCAAGGGCAGTAAAGACAGTATTAGATGTGGTGTACTCTAACCTGACAACAGCTGACCCTGTAGTGACAATCACAAGCTCCTGCTAACTATCAGCAGAGAGTGACTGGCTGTGGCACCAATCCTACAGTCCTCATTGCTTTATCAGGAAGATAGAGTAAGTTCCTGTGTTTTACATTACAATTCATCTTGAAAGCATTAAAGGGGTGATGGAATCTCAAATCAGCATTTCTTTCTCATCTCCAGAGGCAGACTTTTTTGTGTGCTTTCTACAAATTAGGTACATTTAAATATTAAATGATTTGGTGAAGTAAGAGTAAATTCTTTAGAAACCATAAAGAAATTTGCATCACGTCTACATGTGTAGAAGTATACATACATGGCCAATCACACACACACACACACACACACTCTAAGAGCCCATTTTACTTTCCAAAAATTTTTTTTGCCCAAAACTAAGTATACGTTTTAGTCTCCACTGTAATTATAATCAATGTCTTCTTCTAGGAAGACAAAAAGAGAAGAGTGGAAATCAGGACAAGGGAAGTGTTAGAAGCCCTTTCATTAGGGCTTTATGTTTTTAAAGAATTTCTGTTTTTAACCAGTGGCAAATATATTTCATGCTATGTAAGCTTTAAGGATCCTTTGGAATAAACAGCGTGAAAGCTGTCATTTAGGAACAATCATCTATTTGCTGTTTGTTGAGATTTTGCTTTTTTTTGTCCACGGTGTTTTGCACGTGGCTGAAAATATTTGTTCAAAGCAATAATCATCAAACAGCTTGTTCTGTTTGGAATTGATTTGTTATATCTGCTTCTGCTATGAAAATAAAGGGAACAGTGCCAGTTGATTCCTTTGGACTGCAGATCACAACCAAGGAGATATCTGCCTTCCTCACAGTTAAGTATAAAGTTCTATAACATAATACCTACTAGCCAGGAATGAACACCAAACAGAAACCTGCTGTAACACTCTGGATTTCAGGAGAGGAAGCCTGAAAGGTGCACTGAGAGCTGTGGAGACCACAACTTCAGTATCTGTAATTCAGGTTTAAGGTCATGGATGGCCAGTGATTTTCCATGGGAACTAACTAGTTCCCATGTGGAATTAGTGGATGGTCTCATTGCACTTCCCATCAAATACTTTCATCATTTCTACTGGAAGGGCAACCTGGGTTGAATATTTACGGCTTTTCATTTGGAATACTTCTTAAATTGTGCAATCTGACATCAGCCTGTAAAGATATGCACTGGCAATTTTTATTATCCCTACTGTTAGTGGATGGACAGGAGCATGGTAGTCACCTAGGATTGGACAGGGTAGCACACAGTAATACTGGCTGAACTTCATCTTTGGCTCATCGTGCTGAAGATCTAAAGGTCTTCTCTTGTAACTGTATATCTTCTCAGACACTGTCTAGCCTTCATGCCCTGCCTATTCATGTATCCGAGTACCTACTGTTTGTTACAGAAGCACAAGTACAAATGCCCTAAAACTTTGTTCAAGCACAGAGACACCACTAAAGTTCATTTCACATCTTGCTGGTTGTTTGGAGATTTTTGATTAATCTGCATCTGCATCAGTCCCATTTATACTCATTCATCATGGGAGCTGAGAACACTGAGACTTTTGTCCATGTTATGTATTTTAATATTAATAGCATACAAGTGTTTATTGGCTTAACTTTTCCACTCATTCCAACAGAATCAAAGAAGAATAAAGTCCACTCCTCATTTCAGTGATGAATTTTCAATAGTATATTAGTAAATTTTAGATAGCGTTGCATGAGTACTTGGGCAAAATGGGACTTGAATTTGCAGTTCCTTAACCCAGGAATACCATGTCCTTGAATTCAGTCTAGATTTAAGATAAATCCATGTCTGTGTCAATGTGCAGTTCCTGCAGTTCCTTTATACTTGTAAAACTGTAACTGTAGTAACATTGATTAAGGAAAAAAATATCATTATAATTGAATTTAGGTATCTTTGGAAGGAAATGAGTTAGCCTGAAATGCTTACCACTGTGTAGTCTTCTGAATAATCTTGTTTGATGTCCAATGAGTTCAATGTGTTTGTTTGAATTTTGTATACAGTAAATCGAGATAATTCTTTCTTGAAGACTTCTGTTAAACTAGTATATACAAAATATGAGATTTACTCATAACAGTCACCCATGTAGACTTTCTAAAAGTCATCAGCAGTAATAGTATCTAATTGTTCTTGTTCTGTGAACTCAGAATCCACATCCAGTGTTAGTTTCATTGAAATAATGATGTTTTTGTGGATTTAAGAGATTCAGTAGTATTTCCAAGTGCTGTCTGAAACCTGTGATTCTTTTGATGGTTCCACTGCTATGTTCTGTTCCCAAATGTCCTAAGTGGGCTCATAACATAGTTAGATGTTTTCATATGGTGTCTTTCATTATTACAAAGCATTCTTAAGAACCAAAATATCACAAAAATCAGTAGCAGGATGATGAGAGCAGGCCTAGCACAGTTGCTAAGCAACCCTGCACATTAGCTTTAAGGCACTCATAGTGTGATATGATTGGAATAGAAATCAGAGTTGCTGCTTTCTTCAGAAAAAATATTGAACATGTTTGTTGCATTTTGTGGGAGAGGTAATGAGAATTATCTAATATACACTGCAGCTAAATACATGGTTTGGAAACTTTCTGAGTGTTCAGCTAGCATCATTTTACAGAGAAGCTGATTGCTACATAGCCCTTGATTTGTCCTTGTCAGAACTGTATTAAGAACACATCCACTTTGTTGATTTCAAAACTAAATGCTTCAAAAAGTATTTCCACTGATAAAAAGTATTAGTCACAGTGCCCTTCTTAGCAGATTATAGATACTGCACGCTTGTAGCTAGATGTATTCCTCTTGGAATAAGTTATTCCGAACTGACACGCTAGGTGATAGCAAAACTGTGATCTAGCTCTGTAACATAGCAACTTTTACTAGTCTCATGAAGTGTATACAGTAGGCAATGACTACAACCTACTTTCTATTTGTACAAGGACAACATATATGCATACGCTTTTTTAAAGTGAACTATTGTCTTATTTTCTTTACCCTTTTAACCCCAAGTCTTTAACTTTGACATCAGTTGATATACAGACACACTTTTATTGGAAAACAGGTAAGGTTTTGCAAATGAGGATGAAAATTTATTGTTTCAGTGAACATGGCAAAGCTACTTGTTCGCTGCCTGACTCTGGAGAAGATAGTACCTTCCATGTTGGGTCCTCCTGTAGCTGGAACAATGAACATTTGTTCCTCGCATAATGAGTTTCCTCTCAAAAGAAATGGGACAATACTCATCATTGACCTAGGAATCAAACTGAAGCTATCTCTAACTTTATTTCTTTGCTTAACTAGTGAAGGGTCTGGAACACAAGTGTTATGAGAAGCAATTGAGGGAACTGGGATTCTTTAGTAAGGAGAAGAGAAGGCTTAAGGGAGACCTTACTGCTCTCTACAACTACCTGAAAGGAAGTTGTGGTGTGGTGGGAGTTTGTCTCTTCTCCTGGGTAACTAGTGGTTGGACAGAAGGGAATGGCCTTAAGTTGTGTGAGGGAAGATTCAGGTTGGATATTATGAAAAATTTCTTCCTCCTTCCACTTTCCTGGGCAACCAGGGTGACACTGGCCCTGGAGTGTTTAAGGAAAGGGTAGATGTAGTACTTAGGGACATGGCTTTGTGGGCTATATTGATAGTAGGTGGACAGTTGGATTTTAGATGTCTTTTCCAACCTTAATGATTCAATTATTTTGTATTTATTTTTGCATTAAGGCTTGTGCTTTGGAATTAGGGCTATTAAGTATTTGGAATTGTCATTGATGAGAGTCTGTGATGTGAGACTGTAGCCAGCTTGCTCTTGTGGGTCTTCAGTGAGACTGCAGCAAATGGTATGGGAGCAATAATCTTTACTAGTGATCAGAGTATAGGTCTTAACTGAAGCAGATCTGTCTGTTGAATGCTGAAACTCTTTCATTGTCAAGAGCATTCAGTTACCTGATAGATTTGAAGCTTTAAACTTGTTAAAAAATCCTGCAATCATCCCTTCCTCTGTGATTTCAGGAAAGCCTTCATGGCACTTCCTTTGAAAAAAAATAATAAATCGGAATCCTTCCAAGGGTCATAAATTGTAGTTCAAACCATGGAAACCCACAGGTATCAGACAGCTAACAGATCTGATCTAGCTCTATATAACTGTCACAAGTGTTCTCCTACCTATTTTGTGTTTGTTTTTTTTACCTTTCCCCTGAACTGCTCTTCATTTGCCACCTATCAAGACTAACATAAAACCATTAAAAAAAAAAAAAAAAGTGAACAGATTACTATTAGTTGATTTGTGACACTCTTCCAAACAAATCATATTCCAACACGAAGCATAGTTTTAAGGTTTCACAAGGACAGAAATTAATTTTTTCCTGTACAAGATAGGAATGTTTTTAGGTAGCTAGATTTGATGTTCTATCCTTGACCTTCAGCACTTCTTTTCCTGGCTTTAATTGCACCGGATAAAATGCCCCAGTAGTAATTGAAGGCCCAGTTATGCTCTTGGCATTCCCTATACAGGGCTCCACTACTAACATAGGAGTGACACTGTTTTTGACAGCTTTGCCCTGTAGGATTTTTTCTGTGGACTATATTTGTACACTGTAGTCTGTGAGCCATGAGAAGTATTTGCAATCCAAAATTCTCCTTGACTTTCTCATATGACAGGAAAATTAGCAAAAGACTTAGTATCCCATGCTGTATTGTGAGAGAAGACAGGCAGGTAGTCTTAAAAAAGCTGTTTAGTGCAAGAATATACTCTGCCCTGTATTCTGTATTTTTATATGTAGCACAGCATACTGAGAGATTGATGAAAGATGAGTAGTACTGGCTCAAGAAAACCTCAGGCCAGTGTGATGTGCTATAAGATGCCACTGCAAATGATCTTCTTAGAGAGGAAGTTTCAGTAACACTAAGCTATTCAAATGGAACACCCTCTGAATATCAGATATTGATTGAGACGGGATATGGGGGATTTTATGAGTAAAATGAAAACTAAGACTCTAATGCTTTCTCTTCATGAAGATACTGGTATAGAAGAAACAATAAGTAAAACATGATGGACGTATACTCAAAACCACTGCTAGATTTTCATTTGTGTAAAGCTATTGTCAACTCCTCTGGGCTACCCAGAGGCTTTTCCCGTATCTTTACCACTCTGAATTAGGGTAGAAAGGCATATATGAGATGTCCTCTTCAGGTTATGTGAAAATTTGTTATGAGGAAATTTTGGTGTGGAGATTATGTAGACAGCAGGTGAACTTAAATCAGTCATGTAACATCATTTTTGGGTTTGTTTTCATGGTATTTGAAATTATTTTGGAACAGCAGCAGGAAAAGTGACAATGCATTTCATAGTTTGATTTATCATGATATAACCAGAGTGAAAATCAAAGAAGAAGAATGTGTTTCTATGTACTGACATGGGTTTAACGAGTTGGAGTTCATTTTTAAGCAACATTCCTGTACCATTCAGACATATCTAACCTTCAATGCTCTTCTTGCTCCACTACAGCTTTTTTTTAACTCATTTCTGTGCAGATTATGTAAATTCTTGTCACAATTATTTTCTCCATCTTCACCTGTGTCTCTCACCAACATGCAGGTAGAACCCTACTGTACTCTTTCATTTTGCCTGTAAAACTAATAAGTAGAGCCTTTTTCACTTCTCCACAAGCAGCTGAGCTGATACTCCTACATCCTACGTAACCAGCCATGTGCAACACTTTGCCTTATTACTTCAGAGTTTCCCACACAGACATTTTTACTGGTTGGTGAAAATACAAAGATGGCAAGCATTTGCATGGGAAGTATGTATGCAGTGATTCGTCAGGCATGTTAAGGACTTTTCCAGAATCTTTCTTTCAGCAATGGGGGCAAGTAGGGGTGAACAGGCAAAGCTGGGGAGGAGAATTAGCAACAAAAGATGTAAGAGGAAAGGAATATAGTAGAGAAAAAGCTGACTTGTTTCAAATGGGATTGAGTGTTCAAATAGTATTATTCTATCTTTAATGCTAACTATATAGCATGTGCAATAAATAGAATTTATCAAGAAAGTCCTTGGGCCTGGTCTTTTTTTCCCAGTAATGCAAGAGAGGGACAGAGTTCTGCATTAATATCTGAAGCATCTAGCAAAAGGCAGCTCTCTCCATTTATTAGGTAGTAATTAAAAATGCTTCTGTAACTCAAAGTATTTCCCTAGGATATTATATATATAGTTCTTTATATATACATATTATATAAGTAAATAAATAATAATTTCCCTGCTTTTGTTACTATCCAAGGATGTCTCATTAGTGCAGCTCCGCCACAATTTCTTCTTATACTGTTTTACTTTCTGTGAAGTGCAAAAGAGTGGTAACATTGCTATCAACATTTGCCAGCCTCTATGCTTGGTTAATTAGTGATTACAAGAAGACCAGGCCGAGCTTCTTCACACTACAACAAAATCCACAGTGAGTTAGCCTTCAGACTACAGAATTTAAGGGAAAAGGTTAATATAAAACTCAGAGTTGAGATAGCAAAGAATATTAGAAGTGACATGTTGGCCATGAGCTCTGCTTTGGGCTCAGGGGAAAAAAAATAGAACAAGGTTAGTTCTAACCTTGAAATTAACCTTTTTCTATTTTTTTCTTCAGCTGGAAGACCACCTACAGGCCAAGATGTCGCCTTTAATTTTTTGTGTGTATTTCAAACATAGTCTTTGTCCCACTTTTAAGGTTTAATCTTTGGAGTTATCCAATATGAAGTGGCCACTGTGCTGATTAGGCTGTTTAACTGGGACTGTAGGAAAGATTAAACATTTGTGGTAGAACTCATGCTCAGTTTCAGCTGAACCAAATGTGTTTCTCTTGTATTCACTACGCTGCTTTTTGTTTTATGTTTGTTGTTGGTGGTGGTTTGGTTTGGTTTGGCTTTTTTTCCTGTGACCCTGCTTTTTAAATTTTTTTTTTCCTGGCTATTTTTTCCTTGTCATTTGCAGTAACCTAATTTCATTTCTTCAGCTCTTGGCATAGCATCCTCATATAGTCAGCTGCCTCAATGAATATGTGGAATTTCTGCAATCTGAGTAAATATCAATAGACTATTGAACTTTTATATTATGTATACTTGTAATCAAGTCAACTGCTAGAGAATTTGCACATCTGTGCATTTAGATGGGGAAAAAATAGTCAGTTCATGTAATTAAAGACTATATCATAATGCACAAAAGGGCCAAATTAAGGTTTTAAAGACAGGTTTAATTCCAGTACTTCCTATTTGTTTAGTGCTTGACTTTGCAACCTGAATATCACTTGTAACATCAGTGGGTGAGGTTTCTTCATTAATAAGCACATAGATATTACAAGTTGAGTAATGGAGGGGTACTGAGCTTTCTCTATTATCATGAACTTTATATCAGGATAGGGACCTCAAGAAAGAAGCAATAAGGACCTTAGGAAGAGGAAGATGTAGTATAAGTAGATGGAAAGGGTTTATGGTTAGAGGAAAGTGGTTTTTGAGGAGAATGGATTCTGAATAGAGAGATAGGTATGAACAAAGAGAAAATAGTCAGTCCCTAATAGGACACTTGTATTCCACTTCAAACTCTGGTGTTGCTCTTCTGTGTTACTTTCCATGCCTGCTCTTCATCTGATCTTAATTGTGAGATGCTTCAGAGAAGGGTTGTTTCATGCTGTTTCTTTGATGCCTTGGATCATCGCTGCCAAATTGTATCTGTTAAATTGAGATACAGTAATATTGTATATTCAAGAAGAGACAGGCAGCTTGAAACAGGTATGGCTGAGTTCTGGAATATGGTGTAAATAATGAAAATGGTTCATTCCCAAATAGTACAGTTGTATGCAAAAAAGTGTGAAATACTGAGACTTTTTTGTTGTTGTATTGATATCACAGTGCTGCACATGAGCTTCAAATTGCAGAATTTCTTCAACTTGGCATCAGTACACTAAGAAAAATTACACTTTTGGATAGAAACTAACTTGACTGAGTTAAAAGTGAAGGAACTAGCTGAAGAAATCATAAGCAAGGTGGAAGATTATATTAAACAGAGAAAAGATAATGTCTAAGTAAAAAACTGACTTAGCATGAAGTCAGAGAAGCTGAAGCCAGAGCAAAGATGGAAAAGTGCTGCTGTTGCAATACAAGTGACCAGAACTGTAGTTGAGGAATTATAATTGTTCTGAAATTAGGCCATTTCAAAAAGAAATTGAAAGTTCAAGGAATTCTAAGAGAAATTAGAAAATAAAAGAGAAATCGAAGGGCTTTCAGTTTTGGATATATGTGATCTGCTGCTAATACTAACCTGAAAGTTACTTGAACGTCAACACCAAACAAATTTGTGGACTTTGAACTCTTCTGGACTGGGAGCTTAAAACAGGAAAAGGCAAGTCGTTAGCCGTTTGTGTTCTTATCTCTCCTACTTGGGATGGAAGGTGAGACAAAGTAAGCTGACAACAAAACAGAGTAGAGCTTTATTTCTTTCTCTGATTGCTCCAGGATGTAAAACAGCAGCCTGTATACTGGTAATTCGTGGCATTTCATGACATGCTGTCATATTTTTCTGTTTTTGTTGTTGTTGTTGTTGTTGTTCGTTTGTTTGTTTTGTTTTGTTGATTTTTTAAATTTATTTTATTATTTTATTTTTT
>VXAB01009408.1:7903-50646 GCA_013399175.1 Odontophorus gujanensis | reverse complement strand
TATTATTTTATTTTTTGTTTATTTTTTATTTTATTTTATTTTTCATTTAATTTAATTGTATTTTTCAGTGGATTGGTGTGTCTAGTGTACAGTTTATGAAGAATGACCATAGTGTAGTGACATGGTCCACATGAAAAACTTCCTATTTTGCATATTTATTATTTTGAAATAATCAAATTTATTATTTTGAAATAATATTGTAATTGTTAAATCAACAACATTGCTGAATGTCACAACCCTCTAGCCAAGAGAAGAAACTTGCTAAACTTTTCCTGCAGCTCCAGTCCCCAGTCACTCTTATCAGTCCTATTAGTCTAATATATTTCACTGGAAAAGAAGGTTAGTCATTTTTCCCTCTCTCTTCAAGGCACATTTATGCCACGTCTTAGTTTTTTCCACCTTCTGTATCTTCTCTAAAATACAAGCTGTTTTTTTCCTTTTAAAGTGCTAAGTATATTTTCCATTTTTATAGCCTTCTACCTCCCTGATTCCTATAATCTCTCCTACATATTTAATAAACCACTACCAAAGTCAGGAGGACAGGGGAGTTTTGAAGTTATTCGTAAAATTATATTCCAGGATGACTGCTCATTGTATACCTTCTTACCATAAACTTTCATTTTCCTTTGTGAAGATCTAACTGAAAAGGCATCAGCTAAAAAAATACTGACAATACTCAATCTTCTCTCCGAGATAAATATGTAGGAATCACATTAATCACTTGGCTCTGGTACAGGCACCTAGCAATTTGGAGGGGTTTCAAAATCAGGGTAATTTATCAGAAATTAACAATTCTCAGCAGCTACAGGATTGTTTGACTTGAACAGCAATAGCATCAATTAGTGGTTACTTGCTACTATCTCCTGCCTTCCAGCATGATAGCCTCTATTTAAAACAGTTAAGTCCAGAAAGGTGTGATCAGCCTTTCTCTTGTGTGAAACACCCATTCTCTTCCTCTTATTTCATGCTCTAGTTTGTTTTCTAATAAGGTTCTGCCAGTAGAAGCCACTTCCTCCTTGTGATAGAGAAACTGTAATGATAATTGTCTTCTGCAAAGCAACTCAAGGTAACTAATCAGAATAATGATAGCAGCAGCTGCAACTTCTAATGAAGTTAGAAACTGTCAACTTGATGATAATCACTGTCTAAAAAAATCAATAATTCAGTCTAATAAATTATCATAATCAGTGCACAATGGGCCCTAACTCCTTTGCCATTTTCAGGAAGACACATAGGAGTTCTCTCTTTCTGATTGTTGTATCAAAAGGCTATATTAATAACTGTACAATTGTGTTTGCTGTCTGAAGCCTCTGCACTTAAATACCAGACTGTGTGTTCTGACAAAATTGTTGTGCTAGGTAGTTTCAACAACTCTCACCTTAGGGACTCACAGAAAATAATGCAACACTTTCAGCTTAATTGCTTCTCACGGAAAAGGAGACAAAAGATCTGTTCCTTAACAGGAATAACTAGTAAGTGGGATAGGAATTGAAATACACAGATTAAAAAAAATTGTCAAACTTGATAACTTGCTTGCCTGCATTCTGGCTTTAAAAGTGGTGTATGATGTTGACTGTATCAGGAAGGAAAACTCCTGAAAACTAAGTCTTGGACCTTGTGTTGACTTCTTTGTACTTTCAGAGCTCACCCCTAGTTGTATGGGTCAGCTTTCCTGTGCTTCATGAGGGCCACAGAGGCCACATGAAATGTAACTTAGTTGCAGGGTAGTGATGATACCCCAAACACTGGAGCAGTTCACAGTAAGAATCCCAAGAAGTGTGGTCTCAGAATAAAATACTTCACCAGCAAAACTGCATTGAGTTTTTCCAAGTGTCAGCGGACCACTGCTGAGAAAAAAATGTGAGTGGCATTTAATTATTTTCTCACTACTTCATTTTATGTCCTTTGTTGTCATCCTCATAAGCCCTACGGAGGTTTAATGAAGCTTTTTTTTAACATGGGTGTCAAGAAAATGGAATTATATATCTAGAATGCTAGATGTCTCTAAAATGAAGCCCAAACTGCCATATAAGTGTTTTGTCTATAGATTATGAATTGGCTACTGTCCTTCTGATTGATGCAGCAGAGTATTCACTCCTAAACATATGCAGGTAGATAATTGCTGGCTTATTGGAGGCTCAAGTGTGTTTGCGTTGCCTTGTGATGATGAGTTTTGTTTTAAATCCTAATTTAGGCTGTTTCTAGTGTAAACAATCTGTCTTTCACTGGAAGTGCATACAAAGATGCTTTGAGGAAGATCCTACTGCTCTTGCAGTATCATGCTGAGAGTATTTTGTGCTTTTTCCAACAGATCTTACTATTATTACTGCAAATATTTGCTCTAAAGAATAGCAAACAAAGTTCTGGAAGACTGTAAGAACATCATTCAGAAGTCATAGCTAATATTCAAGGAATGTCCTCCTGAGACACTATCTACTTTTCCCCTGGAATCTTTTTTTTTTTTTTTTTTTTTGCCTTCAACTAAAATTGTGTGAATCTGAATGCTGTTTCGGAATCCAAAAATATAATAGGTGTAGAAATATCTCATATTTGTATGGCAGCTCAAAAGACTAAATGCTGTTAGCTGCCATACATGAACAGAAGAAAATACTTATCTCTGTAACTGTTAATAATATATATATATTTAATTTTTATTATTAATATTAATAAGCAAGAGACTGATTTCCATTTTCAGAATGAAGGAAAGAGAAGCAGTTTGTTCATTCTTACAATAGTAATTTGTCACACCTGGGTGCCAAAATTTAGTCTTATGTCATCTAATGGTCATATATGTTTGTGTTAGGACACTTCTCTCTGGCACACTGTGTAAGTAAAAGAATATTCTAATGTATTCTGTTCAGCTATAGAAGTTCACGATGATCTTTCAGTTATAAAGGTTCTCTGATTTATGTGTAGATTTAACCATTTTTTTATAGACTTGTAAGCACAAAGATGTTCTAAAATGAAGATAAATTCAATAATTGCTATTTTCTAATTTAAAATAAATTTAGACACACAGCAAAAATAGACCCTCTCAAACTGGGCATTACTGCCAAAGAACAACAGTGTGCTTGAATTTCAAAATCCTGAACTAAACACTCCCCAACATGCATGCTTCAGAAAGTAGATTCTAATAATTTTGAAAATACTGTTCAATTTTTTAGGGGTGTGACTTTTAAAAATCACGCTTTCAAATTTATTTAATTGCAATTACCATGGTTCAAAATTCATTTCAAGTGTTTAATGAAAGCTGAAATTCCCATGTAATCACTTCGTTTCAGTAGCTGGGCTTTAAGATTTATACTGTAAATGCAAAACTCATGGCATACCATGAAGACTGGTAAGGTTTTTAAATTAATCAAAGAAATCACTGATGAACTGATTGCCAGTGATTAACCTTATCTTTATTTATCTCTTTGCTGGAAGAAACTAACTTCATTGGTAGCACAAAAAACTTCATTATTGTCTGAGGAACAATTTCTGCTACCAAAAACCTAATACAGTGCTCTGTGTCTTCCTGACTTTCTCTTTGAAATTTCTGGAGCTCCTCTTAAACTCAATGAACTTTTTGGAGCTCTTTGTCTGAATTCCCTCTGTCCATTCTGCAACTGCCCCCATCTAGACAGTTGCGAAGCCCTGCTAGAGAACAGTAGGGGAAAGTATTTTGGTTACCTAAATGGATCTTTCTACCACTATCATCTGTGATTCTCATTTTGTCATCTTTCTCCAGTTCTTAAAGCAGCTCTCTAATTATAGCACAGTTGTTAAGATGAAGGTTGTTTAAGTATTCTGACATTTTCCCAAGTCTATTGAATAGATTTAATAATTAGACAATGGGATTTTTCTATTCCTGCCCACCCGCACCCTCTTCACTGACTGTTGCTTGTGGTTCTATTATTATCTGGCATATTCTAACAATGTTCTTCCTTTCAAGGGATCTTGAAGAACGCAGAAAAGTATCAGAGAAGTAATTCAAATGACTGAGCAAAAGGCAGAAAGAAAGGACAATGAATCTTATGTTCCCTTCACTGCGCAAACAATTCCAAAATGCCTCATGCCTTAACATACCATTCTCAAGTAACACAACAATGTTACATGTTCATATGCAGAGCTAGAACAAAATCTCCTCTTTGTTGTTCCTACAAAGAGAATAGATGGGGATGATTTCTGTGGATGAATGTGGACTGTGCTAGTAATTTCAAATGTTATTGAATATATGCAGTGGGATTTCCACTGATTTGATTTCTCATCTGCTTACAGTGCTTATTTGAGTATCTTCTAACTTAAAATCATGGTCCAAGATTTCCAGACTAGTAAAAAGAACATGCTGAGTGTGCTACATAAAAACAAGATACACGAGGAGCAGCTGAAAAAACTGAAGTTATTCAGCTGGAGGAGGCTGAGGGGAGACCTCATCACTCTCTTCAGTAACCTGAAAGGAGGTTGCTAGTCAGGTGACAAGAGAAAGGACACAGAGAAACAGTCCCGAGTTGAACCAGGGGAGGTCTATATTGAATATCAAGAAGAGTTTTTAATAGAGAAGGTGAACAAGCACTGGAATGGGCCGTCCAGGGAAGTGGTAGAATGCCCAGCCCTGGAGGGATTTAAGAGGTATGTGGGCATGTTACTAAGGGATGTGGTTTATTACTGGGACTCAGTAGGTCAGGCTATAGTTAGACTTCATGACATTGAAAGGCTTTTCCAACCTAGATGTCTCTGGTTCTTAGTATATTCATATTCATTGATTACCTCTTAAAATTGTTTTGTGTATTTTTCCAAGGCTATAATTTTTTGAAATGTTACTGTAAGTTATTCTCTCTTCTCTCTTTATCTCTCTGTCTGTATGTTTGCATGTATGTAGAAACTGAATCTCTGTTCTTGAAGGAGAAACTAGGATGACTTCTCTGTACCCAGAGGCATTTTCAGGGTAAACTGTGGTAAAGTGAGAAAAGATGTGGACACTGAGTGTCACAGTATCATATTCATACCTAGCATAGCCTATTCTATATTCCTTTGCAATTTGTGATGCACTATCTTCTGAAGATAATTTGGTGTTTTGTTGTTTCTTATTGTGCCAGTGAGGAGTGTATTCTAATCTTACAGACTTTAAAGGACTGTAGTTGGTCAGCAACTCTATGGGTCAGTCATTTAAAATACTTATGTCTGTGTGTTTCTGTACTTTTCATTGCTTTGTGCTTTGTAACTTCAACCTAGACTGCAGTAGAAGAGTGGTTCCTTTTTGCTTTGATAGTTTTGTTGAGGGTGTGTACCCCCTCTATTCCCTACACCTCTTTTTTTTTCTTTTTCCCCTTATCAGCTCAGCAAGAAGACTGTTTTCCAGTCTTCTTTTTCATGCTTTGGCTTCTAAATTAAAAACTTTTACAAGGCTATCTTCTTTTATGAATGTTTAATTCTGAAACAACCCTATGAAAAGAAATTGCTAATGCACTTGGATTTGTATGTAATAATGAAGTTAAAACCTTTCTGCTTTAGTACATGGCAGGATCTAATTTTCAGTTTTACTAGGAGAAGAGCTAAGCTAAACATATGAGGGGTTGTCTCTCCTGAGATAGCAACACAGCATGAATTGCAAACGGAACTAAAGTTTGTTTCTATAAAATGTCTCAATATTACATTCTAAAAATATCCCTAGGAAATTACTAATCTATCATCTCTGACCACCTTTAGAGATTATTTATTTCTTTAACATTTTGGATTTGAGAAAACCGGCTTTTTCAAATGTTATCCAGCTGATGCAGATAGCCTGATCTACTGCCTGATTTAGTTAGGGGCAACCCTGCCCATGGCAGGGGGTTGGAGCTAGATCATCTTTTAAAGTCCCATCCAACCCAAACCATTCCATGATTCTAAATATTTGGATTCACTCACATGCACAAATATGGTGTGTAGTTTGTATGTTCTTACTGCATGGAGAGCTATTTGATTATGCTTGAATAAGAATTGCTTACTCTCAACCCTGAGTTCCAGCTGATTGCTACTGAAATTTTCTCTGAAGTATGAGGATAAGGTCACCTGTTTGAGAGATGGGAATCAGCAGCACTACTTCCTATCTTTTGCTCAGAGCACATGAAGTCTCTCCTTTGTAAAACGGATAACATAATAGAAATATAAAAGTGTTAGTAGTAACAAATAAACCAAAGAAGTTATGAAGAAATACGAACATGTGCTTTCAGTTTAACTCTAAAGCCCTCTCACACAGCACAAAGGATAAGAGTTTTACTTGGTCTGAAATTAAAGTTCAAAGCATTGAGTATAAAACGGTAGTGGACTCTGATTTTGTTCACAGAAATTTCAACTCTAGCTTAAATTCGCATGTTCAGCACTGACATTTGATTTGTATGTTTAATTTTCTTTTCCTATTTGCCAAACACCAGTGTGGAAAATCAGTGATGAAGAAAGTTGTTAATCATAATATCACATTAGCAGCCACTACCATGTTTTAGGAGGTCTGGAAAGACTATTTGTTTGCAACTTTTCTATCAGCCTAGTGTAATAACCCTAAACCAGCTGCAGGTACCTTACTGGACTGTTTTTACTGTCTTGTTTTTTTTATTGTTATACTATTTCTTTTGCAGACCATGGCATGGGTACAAGGTCAGATCAAGATAATAATGTGATGTCAGTGTTGTTCAGAGTTAAATAGCTACAGAAAATGCCAAGAAATTGAAAATCATATAATTTAATCAGCAGTTCTCATAAGCATGCATTGCTTGAAAATGAAGCTATATCAAACCTCAGTGATGGAATATGAAGCTAATAGAGTGGTGGTGATGGTTTTTACTTCACAGGAGACACAGGTGAGAAAAATAAACCTGATTCCTTAACGTTGTTCACTGTATCTGCTTCTGTATCTGAGCTTCGTAGTAATTACACCTAGTTAGGACTGTCTGTTACACACCTGTTTGGGAATTAGAGCTTTCTGAATTTGCTTTAATTTGTTTTAGGCATGAATATAATCTGCTTTAAATACTTTTGGAGTGAATATTCTTCTACACAGAGCATATTTTGATTTGGAAGGATGTGTGGTTATCTCGCCGTTCTTCCTGTCAATTCTTGCAAATGTATCTTTATCCTGTTGTGTCTCAGTAGTGACTCCCAAGACAAGATGAAGTGGAGAATTGCATTGCTTGTGGCAAACTAAGAAAGGTACAAATGTCTCTGAGAACAGAAATAATCTGCCAAGAACAAGATAAGAATCTGGCTCAGAGTTCAATGAGACTTGACTAGGAAAATGTCATTTTTGATGCTTTCAAACTGATTCTGTGGATGTGAAAACACTGAAAACTGCTTCCTTCAGGAGCATGTTTGACAATAAAGGAGATATGAGAGAAATGTTGAGCTTAGGGGAGAGCTGGTCACTACACTTACTTTTGGTCCATTCATTTTTGAAAAAGAAACACAAGGTAAGATCAAATACATGTGTTCATTTTTTTCTGAAGCCAATTAACATTGCAGTCAGGCCATGATCCATTGGACTAACCACTGACTACATCTGTATTCCTAATAGTTCATCCTGTGAGAATAAATTCATCCAACTCTCTGAAGCAGTGCCTATATCCAGATTCAGGAAAACAAATCTATTTTCCTGATTATATCCAAACTAATAAGGCAAATGGATACTTCTAATGTGCAGGGTGCCTCTCTACCAGAGGCGAAAGTCTTCCTCCTTCCTCTGACTGCAGTTATATTATTGTGTGTGATGACCACATTATTGCTACCCTTAAGTTTGCGAAATTATTTATTACAATTGGTGGAATAAGTGGGAGAGACAGAAACAGTGGATAAAGTGCTGATTACAAACTTCTACAAGCTCTGGCATTAAATATATTTTGGAACCCAAAGCAGTTACAAGAGCAGGTCTTTCCTGTACCACCTAAGGCAGAGTTTGACAACACAGGCACATTTAGGCGGTCTTTGAGCCAGACACTGTGATGTAACTGCAATCTGAGTTGCTGCTGTTAGCATGGCATTGATCCAAGCTCATTAGACTTGCCAAGCATTGGGCTTATTATCCCCAGCCCTGTGCTGTGCTAATGCAATTGCACAGCTTTCAGATCTAAGCTACTTTTGCATTCCTGTGGCTCTGTGCAGAAGCAGCACACCGGCCTGTCTCCTCACAAAAGGCAGGGCAGATACACCAGCAGATGAGTTTCTGGCTGGGTCAGCCAAAACAGTTTGTGAGAGAAGAGCTTTCACTTGAGCAGTCTACTGCAGAATCACTGGGTGTTCTGTAGGCCCTGGTAGCTGTGGAGTGTCTCAGGACCAATGACCACAGTGGAGCTGCCTGAGATACAAAAGGCGAAGCTGGTTTGTTTGGTTACTGTTGAAAATGAACATGCCAGGCTCATGCAGATCTGCTCTGTGCTTTGATCTTTTCGTCTTTTTGCTCCTTTTTTTCCCCCTTCTTTAAATACTTCGCTCATGTCCATATTTATGGCAAGTTATTGATATTTTGTTTTATCTATCAATTGAAGCATATTACACAGCCATTAAAATCCACAGTTTCATCCTCAACATGATGAAAGTATTAAATTAAATTGTCCTCATACTTGATCGAGTTTAATGTTTTAGTCTATCAGTGTTTCCCAGACAAGCCGAGTGTCACACTGAAGCATGATTTACATATTCATGAAATAATTTGTATTCAGAAGCATTGTTTAATGCTTTTTGGACAGTTTTTCAAACTAATAAGTGTTTAACTCAAGAGACTACGCAGGTAATCTGAAAAATGAAAGTCTATCACGTTTGCAAAATGTTATATATAAGTCTAAAATAAATAAATGAACGCTGAATAATTGCTTTTGTTTTATTAAAGAAGCTACCAGCACAGCAATGAAATATAGTTTTACAAGAAAATAATAAGGAATTCCCTTCTTTCTCAGAGACATGTTTATTTTCTTCCTGCTTCTTGACTGTAGATTAAATATTGTACTGTTATTTTCAAGTAATAGCGATGTTCAGTTTTAGTTTGATTTACACTAGCATTTTTCGTGCATTGAAAGTGTGCACTCTTGCTCCTCAAAAAAAATTGTTTTGTTTTTTCACTTTATGCATTAGTCAATCAGCAAATGCTTGATGGGTAATAAATGTTTTTGCCTTTTGTGGCAGATAGATTCTTTTTCTCATTTTTGTATGTTAAATAGTAAGTGGAGTGTTCAGCTGGTAACCCAGAATATGTCTGCACCAGTGAAAACCTGCATGTAACACGCAGATCACAGATGAGCTCACTAGCAGCAAGGAGGCCCACCAAGAGCTACTATTTGTAAAAGCAGTCGGTTAGCATTTTATGCTGTTAGGTGAAGATGTTCCTGTTCTGCAGCAACCTGTTCATATTTTCCAGAAGTGCTGTATGTCTATCATTTCAGAAGGGTTCACACACCTTCATTCGGATACACATGCGTTTGTTCACACTGTCTCTGACAATGAGCTGCAATATTACAGCCCACGTGAGCTGGTCACCTCTGTTTAGTAGGATCTACTTATCAATATGTTATCGCAGCACATAAAGATAAAATGTCTTCCATTTTTTGAGAATAGAGGCTCAGTTTATTAAAAAATAAAATTGCAAAGTAATAAAAATTCCAGCTAAAATACTGAGATGAGGATGACCAGATGACCTTGTCACATACCCTTGGTGCAAGATTTCTAGTTTCCAAGGACCTTTTCAAATCAGATAAGGGTAGAGACAAAGCAAAATCAGCTTTATTCATATTGATTCTGTTTGGAATGGCATTTACATCCTCACCATCCAGTAATAAAGAAACTACAGGCCCAAACCCATACAGTAATGAGAGTTTTTCCTTATGGCTGTTAACTAACTTGTAGCTTCACAGTTCTTCCACAAATAAGAGGTCTTAGTTATATTATTATCTTTCCCTAGAAATTAATGGAGAGAGGAGGCAAGGAAAGCATATCCTTTAGAAGAAAGGTAAAACATCTAGGAAGCTTCAGCAGATTGCTGTTTGGGAATTGGAGCAATTCCTAGAGAAGAACATGACATCTAAACTTCCTTTCCCTCTTTGCCAATACATGTTCAAGGCCCATTGTTGCCCAGGTTTCAACAGACAAGGCAGTGAGTGTGAGAGACAGGTACGCCACAGCATCCGCATTCAGGTTGATGGAGCAGGTGCTGCATGGAATGGAGCAGAGATGCTCAGCAAAACACAGTAAGTTGTGCACTGGTCCCACATAGATTCCAACTCCTGACAGGATGCAACTTTGACACCATAGTCATTCCTTACTTTTGGCAGGGACATCAAGAAGTCGTGAAGGAGTGAGGGGAAAAGTATTGAAGCAATGAAGATAATGTGCTGTGGCAGAGGAAAAACACTGGTCTTTCTTGTATTGCCTATGATGATTTCTGCTCACAATCCACTTTAAAAAGAATACGAGAAAAGCAAAGTAGTTAAAACATACAAATGTACAGTTTTCACCAGTGACTCTAAGTCCTCCACCCTGTGCACTGCTATTTTATGGTTGGATTTCTTGACAAGAACCCTACTCTCTCAGCAAATTTATTGAGAAGAATCTGAAGGTTGTTCTGAAGTCTTACTGGGAGAAAACAGCTTTGAAGAGTGCATGATGTTGCCAAAGAACCCAGAAGACTGGGAAGTGCCCTCCTCAGAAAACCCAAAGAATACTTAGCTCTGCAGCAATATTTGTTGCTGTGGAATGCTGAGCAATTCAGGTAGGACTTCTTACTTGTCCAAACGGACTAGAAGAATTTACAGAGGAAAGTTGCTGAGTGACTACTGAACAAACTGGGTTCAGGCAACCTTCATTTTAATATACACAAAACTGATTTTAGCAGTCTGCCCTAAATATCCACTGGATTAAAATGATTTTTTGTCCAACTCTGGGTAGCAAACCAAATAAGGATGTTTAGGGGTGTGCATTGTTACATACGTGGGTCTGCCACAGGTTGCCATTCACAGAGCAAAGGGATAGTGAGGATATGGGGTCTCATAATATATTCAAAACGTCAGACTGGGTACTGGCATTGTATTGACTTTGCCAAAACTATGCATATTATATATGAATACAAATGACTAAGTTCTGCCACCTTTGGCAAAAATGATTCAATTTACGTTTGTAATTACATCAATTTTGCATGTAAATTAGATACCTGCTTTGCACAGACACTGATGGACCTATTTTTCACTTGTGACTGGTAGAATGTAGAGACCTTCTTTCAGAAGCAGGTTAGTGTTAGAGTAGGAATAAGCCAAAAGTAGATTTATCCTGAAAGCTTTTTATTTGGTTGTCTTCCAAGCCACAACAGCTGCAAAGGGTGATTAGCTTCATGTGGTGTCGGTTGCAATTTCATCCAGCTTTATTCTGTGTTTATTTTCTTTTTCAGACATCTGTCCTTGCTAAGACTACAGTGGTATGTGCCCCATGCAGACCCACCTCTGCAGACATTTCCCTTTGATGAAAAGAAGTCAGCTTCCTGGGAAGGGTGTCCTCTGCCACCTTCACAATTAGCTCACTAAGCTCTGCTCTGCGGGAAGAACAATTAAATGCTGACATCCTCATGTCATGTGAGTCAGGTGAGAACTTTCTGGAAATTTATTTGGTGGCCCACGGAAACAGATGGCAATGCAGGCACTATCACTGTTAGGGCAGGACAGGGGGACACTGTGGTACTTACCCATCTGCAGTAAAAAGATTCAGGGGCACAAGTGCCATTTGGCTCAAAGCTTGGGATGCATCCTGGGTAGTTGTACCATATGGAAGAAGGATACTATCACAGTGAAGATCGTAGAGCAGTTCCCAGTTTATTACAAGTACTGGCTGATTATCCAGCTTGAGTTTCATACCCCACATTCATTCCCTTCTTCAGATCAGTGTCCCTTACTGTAGGGGATGATAAATGTTTCATGGTTGCAGTTTGCAATCTCCCTTGAATGAATGACTAAATAAATAAATAAAGCTTATAGATAGATCCTTGATCAGGCTGTTTTTAAAACTTCAGAAGGCACGAGAGCATCAGCACTGAACTGTCTGAGTGAAGCAGTTAAGGCAGCACAGGTCCCAGGATTCCAACAAGTCCCAAACATCACAGCAGCTCTAGCATCACCAAGTCCCCTATATGTACCTAACAGCTCTTAAAGATAAATCTATGACCTTCTATGTATCCAGTCAGTATTTGCTGTGGCAACTTCGAGCACAACTGGATTAAGGGTATGGAAACAGTAGGTAAGCTGTGTCAAAATGTGCACAGTTACCCAACTTGCATATACAAAGCAGAACAGCAGTTGTGCAGGAACAAGTTTGTTAGCCAAACCTGTTTTTCTGTTTGTTCAGGCTTTTTTTTTCACTCGTTTGTTTGCTTTTCTGTTACACTGGGGTAACTCATCTTCTTATTTATATTGCTATGTTTTTCACTTTAGTCTGCATTAAATGAAGTGACAAGCTGCGTTATAAAGTCACATAATATCCTAATTTATTCTCCTACCCCAACCTGTCTTTCAACGTCACATGAAAGTTTTTTTTACCTCATCCTTTTTCCCTGTGACTACAGAGTTCTGTCACTGTAGAACAGAGAGCAGGATCTTATTCTCTACGGAAAGCATGTATTTGAAACTGTGGCTACAAAACCTTCCTCACTGAACAAAAATATTGATTCCAACTTTTGGTTCAGAGCTCCTCCACTGCACTTACATATGTTCCCCCGCTGTTCTATTAACATCTCAGTAAACTGCACCCCAATAGTGGCTTTCTCCTTACTGCTTTGAGGACAAACGTTTGGAGAACAATAGCTTCTATTTGCAGACATCTTAGGTAAGACCTCTTTAGAGCAAGCACTAATATCTAGCCCATGCAGCTCAAGTGATAGGAGAAAATTTGGTGGGCATGATTTACAGCTCAGGGATGGTCCAAGACTGACTCAGAGCCTGATGCTAGTAATCACTCTACTGAAAATTATGTTTCTGTATGGTTTTTTAAGAGCATTAGCAATATTTTTAAGGCTACAACAATGTTAATTCACTTCCTTCTACATTTTAACTTAATTTACCCTTAGTATAGACTTTTATGTACTTTACTTTTATCTTCCTTTAGCTCTTAACTCCTTGTAACAGTAGACCAAGCTTTTATAACAGAGGAAGTGAAAATTAAAGAGAATTGTAAAATTTTTCAATGATATTCAATAGCCTTACAAAGTCATGCCAGTGGTTTTGGTATCAATGACAACATCAGCCTATGTCAGCTGGGCTTTTTTCTGGCCTGAGTTGAGCACAGGGCTTTCTGAGTATTTTGTTTCTTTGTTGTTGTTTTTTTTTTTGTGTGAGTGTGTGCATGTGTGTGTGAATATCCTATTCCTAACTCACTGGGTGCCTATTAGGTATATGGTTTGAAAGATCATAGAGTGAAGCCCTAATCAAGTGATCCTCAGAACAATTAATCAACATACATACAAGAAAATTTCTGTGGAAATGAGTCCCTAGGGAGTATTTCCTTTCTTAACTCCTATGTAATGGGCCACTGCTCCTACTGTAGAAGTTAACAAGATTTACTTTCAAAGCTTTCTCTTTTGCTGCCTGCCTTCTAAATAGTTCTTGCTTTGCTTCCAGCTCTCTCCGTCTTGCATCTCTAATACCTAAGCTGGAAAGGAATAATTCTTTTCTCTGCTGCTTTGGCCTTCCCTGCGTTACTCAACTGCATGGGCAAGAAGCTGTCCCAAAGCCTCAGGAATCATGAAGAGTAAGCAATACCTTGAAGTTCAGGTTTTACTAGGGAACCAACCTCATTGCTATCAAGCAGGAGTGAGAGATTTCTTTCCTCACATCACCTCTGAGATGATCACAAGCAAACATGATTTAAAAACTGAAAGAATGGAAAAAACAGAAGCACCAAAATATTTTGACCATAAACTGACAGATGCCAGGTACTGTATTACAGCACCCCAAGAAGACTAGATTTTCTACATTGCAGAATGGGTCAATATTTATTTTCTTCTTCAGTTTCATCTTTTCTAATAGCAATTAAGTCCTTGTCACTTGTTCTTTTTTTTCTGTCCCTTTTAACTACTGAAATTACTGAAAAATTAATACCAAAAAATGGTCTCCAATTCCGCTTCACATGATTTTCAAATGCTTCAACTTTGATTCTTTAAGTAACAATAGTTCATAATTATGGAGTTATTTCAGCCAAATACATTAGTGTGTATTAAATCCTCCAATCTCTTATAAGCCTTTAGGGGATGCCACAGACAATATGTTTCATGGATGGGTAAATTGAAGCAGTGGAGAAGGAAAGCAAGCTGTATTGCTGAGATTATAATGCCAGTATTTTAGGTTCCTGCACTGTTCTGTGTCTTTCAATCCTTTTCAGAGCATGGAGTAGATAGAGGGAAAATAGCCTTGACTTTCACACTGTTAGGGGTAGTTTGTATTTGCAATACTGAAGAGCACAAACAATGGGGGAGCTGGGAGAAGCAGAGGCATGGCAAAGGCTGACTTAAACTGTTTCAGCACCAGAAAACAGAATAATATTTCCATGCTGATTCATTCTGACGTGATTTGACAACCTGACTACACCCTAATGTCACTGGAAATCACAGCCCAATTTGACTGTGGCATAGTGCAAGATATAAAGAGAGCTATATATGTTTTGCATGTTTTGCTTCAGAATAGAACGGTTAACATTTATAGGCTTTGCCTAGCAGGGACTGCCTAGAGCACCAAAACTGCCTGCTATGTTCCCTCCCAATTAAAAGAAAAATGGATAGGTTTTACTATTTCTGTGTTCTTTTGCCTTTTCACTTGACTGAGCATTACTGGATGCTGTCTTTCTGTCAGTCACATTTCATCCTATCTTTTTGCCTCTAGCCATTTTGGTCTGCAATTGATTTTCTCACTACTTTAAGCAGAAAACTGTGAGATCTGTATATTGGCACATTTCTCAGAGCTTTCTGCAGTAGTGGAGGCAGGCTTGATCCTACGTGCAGCTGCTGAATATCTTTATTTTCCTCTTGAAGGCAACGGAAGTTACAGATACTCAGTAATTTCAGTGGATTTTGATAATTCTGCATAATCAAATCCATTTTTCATGCTTCAAGCAATTATTTCCATGAATGTGCATGCATATGTATATATAAATACATACAAATGTGTGCAGGCTTGTGTGTATCTGCATTTATATACACACGTGTTTTCCGACTGGAAAACTTTGCTTCATAGGTAAGCTTTCCCCTTTGCCATGGGAAAAATTATAAAAGCTATTGGCCCCTTAAAAAATAAATATAAATAAAAATAAACACCTTAAGAAAACTGCATTCCAATAATATTCTGTGAGATTTTTTACAAATAACTGAAATAATCTCTAATTTAATCTGTGATGTGAATAGAATAAGTAATTTCCATGCTGTTCTTCATGTGAATAGCTCAGTCTCCCACATCGCAGTCGCTAGATTGCTTAGGTAAACTGTGCCTTAGACAAGGAATACTCTTGTTGCTTCAGTTCCTGCTGCAGTCCAATTGCTTCTCTAAAATAAGAGATTGCACTGCTATGGTTTCTCTTTGACATGTTAAAAAAGCTGTAAAAAACAAGCAAGGAATATATCTTTCCATTATTACACTGTGCAAAGTGGTGAGTCAAATAAAAGTAATCCTGAGAAAATAATAGACAAGAAGAATCTTTCTATTTCTCCAATAATTTGCAGTGGTTTTTGCAATAGCTGACATACAGTGTATCAAAAAAGTAGTGGTTGTGCCTTCAGCTTTCTTGAGCTTTCAAAATCTGTCTTATTTTTTCTACCAGAAGCAGTTATACCCCATTTCAACTCAGTGCTATTTTAGACTACCTACTTACAGCAATAATGGCAAAAAGAGCAGTTTGTGACTAGACCTGTATGTGTCTGTGTATGAAGCAGTATCTGGGCATGTGCGTAAAACAGACATGGTGTATGCATCAGTGTGCATGAATGTACGCACATTTGTTGAAATTCCACATGCACTTTGTGAAACTTTCAAATACCAGCAACGAAGAAGGTAGGGATCTTTGCTGGTCTAGTGAGAAACAAACAATTTGATAGTTTTCAGATGCCACTTCTATTGCTTAAAAGAGTGTTTTTATGGTCTCCAGCAAGAAATACTTGCTATATTTGGCAGTTGATTTATCTGTGTACAACAGTTTGATAACACTCATCCAGTTTAGAATGTTTTCCCACACAAACGTTCTACATTTATCATTTTGGCATGCAGTGTTATCCTTCAAATAGTATTCTTCAGAGAATGAATGAAGATTTCTGTGGGCAGCTAGAGAGTCTGTGGGGGAGGATCATTTTTGAATATTGACTGGGTACTGAGACTTAGCAACGCCAAAGGAAAAATATTCCCACACGCAGGGAAGATTTGATGAACAAAATGTATTTCGCTTGACTCAGTGTCCCATTCTTCAGTTCCACATGTAACTGACTTCACTCATTTTGTTTACAGTTAATACCAAGGGAGATAGTGAGTGAAGCTTTCTTTGCAAGGAGTGAATGGTCTTTTCAGGACAGGCTTTCAGAGCCTATTTTAGTTATGAATTAGGGTGATATGAATTGCCTCCTGGCCTCTGATGACCACTTAGACTAGGTTTTCACTGACTATAAAGGGATACTGGGTATCTTCTTTGCATGGAAATACCTATGTTGTCTTCACAGAACCACAGAAATGTAGGAGTTGGAAGAGACCTCTAGAGATCATTGAGTCCAGCCCCCCTGCCAAAGCAGGCTCCCTCAACCAGGTTACCTGTGTGCTGTTCAGCCCCACCTCAAGCACCATGCACAGGTTTGGGTGCCGCAGTGTAAGAACATAGAGCTATTTGAGGGTGTCCAAAGGAGTGCTATGAAGATGGTGAAAAGTCTAGAAGACCAGATGAATAAGGAGTGGCTGAAGTCCCTTGACTTCATGACCTCATGGAGGCCTACAGCTCCACATGAGGGGAGCAGAGGGACAATGCTGATCTCTGCTCTCTGATGACAGTGACATGACCTGAGGGAATGTCACAGAGGAGGAGGGTCAGGTTGAATGTTAGGAAAAGATTCTTCACCAGAGGGTGGTTGGACACTGGAACAGAATCTTCAGGGTATTAGTCATGGCACAGAGTTACCAGAGTTCAAAAAGCATTTGGACAATGCTCTCAGATACAGGGTTTGAATTTTGGGTGGTCCTGTATGGATCCAAGAGTTTGACTTGATGATCCTTGTAAGTCCTTTCCAACTGGGGATATTCTGTGATTTTATTAATTAGTCNTTTCAAAATCTGTCTTATTTTTTCTACCAGAAGCAGTTATACCCCATTTCAACTCAGTGCTATTTTAGACTACCTACTTACAGCAATAATGGCAAAAAGAGCAGTTTGTGACTAGACCTGTATGTGTCTGTGTATGAAGCAGTATCTGGGCATGTGCGTAAAACAGACATGGTGTATGCATCAGTGTGCATGAATGTACGCACATTTGTTGAAATTCCACATGCACTTTGTGAAACTTTCAAATACCAGCAACGAAGAAGGTAGGGATCTTTGCTGGTCTAGTGAGAAACAAACAATTTGATAGTTTTCAGATGCCACTTCTATTGCTTAAAAGAGTGTTTTTATGGTCTCCAGCAAGAAATACTTGCTATATTTGGCAGTTGATTTATCTGTGCACAACAGTTTGATAACACTCATCCAGTTTAGAATGTTTTCCCACACAAACGTTCTACATTTATCATTTTGGCATGCAGTGTTATCCTTCAAATAGTATTCTTCAGAGAATGAATGAAGATTTCTGTGGGCAGCTAGAGAGTCTGTGGGGGAGGATCATTTTTGAATATTGACTGGGTACTGAGACTTAGCAACGCCAAAGGAAAAATATTCCCACACGCAGGGAAGATTTGATGAACAAAATGTATTTCGCTTGACTCAGTGTCCCATTCTTCAGTTCCACATGTAACTGACTTCACTCATTTTGTTTACAGTTAATACCAAGGGAGATAGTGAGTGAAGCTTTCTTTGCAAGGAGTGAATGGTCTTTTCAGGACAGGCTTTCAGAGCCTATTTTAGTTATGAATTAGGGTGATATGAATTCCCTCCTGGCCTCTGATGACCACTTAGACTAGGTTTTCACTGACTATAAAGGGATACTGGGTATCTTCTTTGCATGGAAATACCTATGTTGTCTTCACAGAACCACAGAAATGTAGGAGTTGGAAGAGACCTCTAGAGATCATTGAGTCCAGCCCCCCTGCCAAAGCAGGCTCCCTCAACCAGGTTACCTGTGTGCTGTTCAGCCCCACCTCAAGCACCATGCACAGGTTTGGGTGCCGCAGTGTAAGAACATAGAGCTATTTGAGGGTGTCCAAAGGAGTGCTATGAAGATGGTGAAAAGTCTAGAAGACCAGATGAATAAGGAGTGGCTGAAGTCCCTTGACTTCATGACCTCATGGAGGCCTACAGCTCCACATGAGGGGAGCAGAGGGACAATGCTGATCTCTGCTCTCTGATGACAGTGACATGACCTGAGGGAATGTCACAGAGGAGGAGGGTCAGGTTGAATGTTAGGAAAAGATTCTTCACCAGAGGGTGGTTGGACACTGGAACAGAATCTTCAGGGTATTAGTCATGGCACAGAGTTACCAGAGTTCAAAAAGCATTTGGACAATGCTCTCAGATACAGGGTTTGAATTTTGGGTGGTCCTGTATGGATCCAAGAGTTTGACTTGATGATCCTTGTAAGTCCTTTCCAACTGGGGATATTCTGTGATTTTATTAATTAGTCAGATAAATCCCATCATTTGTCTCAATAGTTTTGAAAGATAAAGTAGCAACACAAATTCCCTTTGCTATATATATGAAAGATAAAAGAACTATCATCAGTGTGGACGAAGTCAAAACTGAGCTGACATGACAGATACAAGGTCAATTCTTTCTTTCTGTGTAATTCACATGATCCCCAGATGGTATGAGAACAAACAAACAAACAAACAACAACACTAAAGAAAAACTAAAGATCTAGATATACAAGAATAACAGCTTAATGCCTTCAGTATTTTTACTGATGAAATCTGCCTTTGCAATTGTCATGGCTGCTTCCAAGAAATGCACATCCTGCTCACAGGGAACAAAGGTCACTCACGTAATTTGAAATCCTGCCCTCTTTAACTCTATGAGTTTGCTCTGAGCCTGAATGTGTTCATGAGAGCCTTTATGAAAGAAGAGAAAATTGTACTGAAAAATGGAAATCATAAGAATGATGGTTTCATGCCATGAAAAACAGCCTTGCTCCAGGCTGCATTGATTCTATTATCTCTGACCCCATCGAAAGTTCAGCATATATTACAGTATCTCTTAAAGTACTCTAGAGTATGTAGAAGTTCAGTTAGAGTTCATACTGCGGCAACTTAAACAATATATTATAATTAACAAAACAAAACAAAAAATAAACCTCTTATTCCTTCACAGTTTACAGTCCTTAAGGAACAGTAGGATTTAACACCAGTTTCAGACACAAATTTTTCAATTATCTTTTTTCATTTTAGCTGATTCATTCAGTTTTGTCTTGGAATTATATCACACATATCATACATCCTCTCTCTGGTGACCAGCAATGGAGCCCAAGCAAATAGCATGAAGCTGCATCAGGGCAGGTTCACACTGGATATCAGGAAGAGATTCTTCATTAAAAAGGGTGTCAGGCACTGAAACAGCCTCCCCAGGTCATGGTACTAAGCTCGCTGGAGTTCAAGAAGTGTCTGGACAATGCTCTCAAACATTTCTGGGTGGTCCTGTGTGGAGCCAGGAATTGGACACAATGATCCTTATGGGTACCTTCCAGCTCAGGTTATTCTATGGTTCTATGATTAACGCAAAATAGCATTTAGATTTTAATTCGAGTTAAGTAACAAATTTACAATATTTTTTGTTTCTTGAGCCAGGCAGAGAAAGAAAAAGAGACACTATTTCCTGAGGTCTTTAAGCCTTAATGGCCCTGACCAGTCCCAAATGGAGCCTTCATTTACATCCTTTGCCCATGGGACCAGGACTCCCATTTAAATTCAGCGTAGGGTGAGAGCTTTAGTTTGTAGTAGTACTAGTTTCTGGTTTAGTCAAAGCCATGTCTATGCAAGCAAATGGGCTGATTGATCTCTACTTGTAAGCCCATGTGTTTCATCACTTTGAACTCACCTGATAACCTGATCTCTTGATTGAGCCTGACTGCCATCTGTAGGTCTGCCTCCTTGAGTACTGCTGAGCTGGGCTCTGGGTGCTGAGGTGCTGTCATGCTGGCTGCAATATCCTCATGAGTTTCTGGCTCTTACATACCAGCTAGACTTCGCTATACCCTGATGTTTTGAATGTTGTGTCTCTGTAATGGAAGAGAGAGAAAGGTAAGCTATACACAATGCTTTCTAGTAGAGGCTTTATTAAAATCAACAATCCTTCTAATTATGTGTAAACTAGATGGTCTCAGTTAAGTACATATGTAATTGAATGAAACACAATTTGCACAATTTGTTAGTTTTTTGTTCTGTCTTGTTTGAGATTTTTCTGCATTCTGCAACAGCAAAAGCCAGAAATTCTTCTGAGTATTGTTGTACGTGCTCATAATGCATCTATGCGGGCTCCCAGATGCTGAAAATGAGCCTCTGGTGATCACACTCTGTCTGCCTGTGTTGGTAGGCTATGCCTAAACAGGGAACCTCAGAAGATGAATGGTTTTGATCGTATATGAACATGTGGATTTATTGCAAGGAGGAATTAAAAAAAATGTTTCTCTCAGTGAAATCAAAGGCTCTGACGGATGTATTCACCTGCATTCACTCAGTGAAAGCTTACTATCCTTCTGTGTTTTTTGAGCATCAGATCCTGTGCTCGAAGGAAGGCAGCAGCTCTGCTTGAGGCAGCTCTTTAGCCTTTTTGTAGTACAGGGACGTGCAGAATGTTTGCTGATATTCCAGATATTTCAGAAGCACTGTTAGCTAATGTATTCAGTATAAGTTTATTCAGTATTCTAGATGACTGGTTCTGCCTAGATCTGTTTTGCTAACTGGATGATGATCATCAGCTATTATGAAGGAGGTTTCTGACAGGTAGAACGAAGTAAGTTTGAAGGAGGAGGAGGCCTCTTGGGAAAGACAGAATTCAATTTCAGTTGGAAGTCTTTTAATGAATTCTCAGGCTCCTCTGTCCAGCCTGAAAGCTTTTCACATCATTCATCTTATTATGGATTTAATAGTGTTTTTTTCCCCACAGTTTGAACGCCTACGATAGTTTCCTATTTTCCTTTCCTTTAGCATGCAGGACTTCTGTCCAACTCCATGATATTTTTTTGTATAATAAAATTTCTATCAGTTTCCCAGAATTCAATTTCTCGTAACTTATACAGAAGGAGATGAAAACCAGATCTATTGGAAGTATTTGATGTTTTTGTTATTATTGCGTTCTGCTTTGTTTTCCACTGGAAAAGAAATGGAACAGGAGGAAGGGATAGAGTTAACAGGGAGGAAAGCAATGGATGACATAAAAAAATAATTACTGGAAAGAGTACTATACCAAATTTGAATCTGTGCTGCCAAGCTTTGCACAGCAATTTCAGAAGTTTTCTAGAAAGATAGTTTGAATGAGAATTTTTGTTGTGTGTGATAGATGTGAGCTGGTGTGTATCAGTAGTTCACATTAATCTGTCTATTCCTAGGATGCAGTTTGAAGCCACGTGATGCAGAACAGCTATCCAGATTCTGTACTGGCAGCAGGCAGCCTTCCAATGCAAAAAATGAGCTTTAAGTAGTGGTGATTAATTCATCAACCCAACAAACTGGAAAGCTGCTTCTCACAGAATGGCTCATTAACCTAAACCATATTCAGCTGCTAACACTAGTTAAAATCATATGTAATAATGACTGACACTGAAGGGAACACCAACTGGCACGTTCATTCCTTACTTGCTCCTTAAATACTTGTGCCTGAACCATCCATTGAGGGATGGACGGGTATATAGACTATGTTGGAGAGAATGCTCAGGAATGTATAGAAACAAAAGTTCGAGCTTTAATTTCTGTAAAGCAGAGCAACACCTGATATACTACAAATAGTAGTATCAATTTGACTCTGGATGTGCATGTGGCTTCCAGGAGATCAAATAAGAAACATGCTAACCAAGCATGACTCTACCCTTAGAAAACAACTGTGTTTGAAAGACAGTTTGATAGAGAAACCTGTAAGACTTACTCATGGTATTTCTGTGCTTCCTTTATCTGTGGCCAGAAGAATTAGTTGGCTGTGCTAAATAGTGATTATTCCAGTTGCTATCTATGTCTGTGTTCCAGTGAAGATGTAAGCCGTTGCTCAGGGCAGAATGCAAGTTCTTTTGCAATTACTTCTTTACCACTCCTGTTTGCAGCTGAGTTGACACAAGAGTTGACAAGTGGTACATAGTTTTAATACATAATTGAAATGAAATGAAGTTTAAAATATACATCTTGGAATGCAAACTGGATTTATTTTCAATGCTAGACTTTCCAGAGACCTAGCTATTTCAGATAATTAATTTTCTTTATTTAAATCCAGATTAATTTACCTTTGTCTTCCTTCCCTTTGGATAAGGGAGGCTTCTGTGTTTTGTGGGAGGCTTAACAAGGTTTTTCTTCTTTTATTATTATTATTGCTACTGGGAAAACCAGTTATAAGTACTATTTCTTCAACTGTACTGTCTCAGTGTGTGTGTGGAATTAGACACATGAATCTCAATAATCCTACTGGAAAACTTACACCATGGTGTTATTTTCCATCAAGGTGCAATTTATCTGTTCGTTTGAATCTTTCTGTTCATAAACACTCAGCATTCCATAACCCAGCTTAGTAGCTTTCTAGCTATAGCAAAATTGAATTTGTAACTGTGTATACTAGTCAGCTGAATCTGCAGGCTTGTGTGCAGATTTCCACTATGTTCTTTTGACACAATATGCTGCAAAACCCCTGCTGTCATACTGCCAGTTATTCTAATACTGCATATCCCCCCATTCCTGACCTGCTTTAATCTCCTATACTCTTTCTTTTGAAAAAAAAAAGACACATATTCCCACCAGCAGATATCATTTAAATGTGTAAGATATCATAATTGTTCACATTTTCAGCTACCATTTAAAATAAATACAAACAACTAGGTCGTTACCTGACTGTAAATAATTGCAATTAGTTCTAGACTGTGTCCTAGTTATCAGTACCTTTTCCTCACTGCCTTTTAATGGAGTGCAGCAGGCTTTTCACAGGTAGGAACTTTGGGTAACCAGTTGTGAGCAGTATTTACCCAAATTCAACTCCATTTCTCTAATTTGCAGCCAGTGTTGGAAGTGGTTCAAGAGTACCATTCTATTCGACAGATTAAGGTCAGATCTAAGACCTGGTAATTTACACAGACTGTGGTTTTCTTGACAGTAATTTCAAGGCAGTATAAATTTTCAGTGAAATGATTCTCAAGATAAATCCGTGGAGGTTCTCAGATTTTGTTCTCCAAGTAGAATTCTTAGGCCTTTGAGAAAATGAAAGTGGACGAAGGAACTTTCTGTATATCACACCTCATGTTGAGGGTTATGGGAAAATGAGCTACAGGTTCACTTTGAAACTGATGGTAAATGGCTTATGAAATATGAAAATTCCTATGTCAGTTGTCAAAATACTTTGAGGAGAACTAAAAGGCAACTGGATAAACACAAACATCATCTGTATCTAATTACTTATGGAATCAAGAAGAGTTTAAAAAAACACAGCACAGGAACAGCAGAGCTATTGGCAGGATGATGCTTTTCTGTCCCTGTTTGTCAAACAGAGACAGTTTCCTGACAATTTAAGTCACTGTGGGAATCCTATTGCTTGACAATGGTGAATGGAAAATGAAAACATCACTTTCACTCTAAATCTGTATTTTGTTTGTTTGTATAAATGTCTTAGTGCAGTTTCCATTTAATAATGTCCCCTTCACCATGAAGGATTTAAGGGTATTTTTGGCAGATTGTCTTACAACAGTGTTTTGTTCTCTGATAACTCCAGATGTATCTCTGCAAGCTTAGTATAAAATGAAGAGAAACAAACTGTGATTCAAAGGTTTTCCCCTCTTTTCCTTCATTATAAAGCACTATGCAAGATGCTATCCTGCATCACAGAACCTCCACATGCCAAATGTATTCCCTGATGAATACAATTTATGAATTATACTCTGTCCCAGCATACTGAGGCGCCAACATGACAACCCTGCTTAAGTGACCTGGGTTCCTAATTGTGTGATGGTTGGAAAATCAGCCATAGATTGTAGCAAGGTATGTTCAGGATTAAGAAGGGTGGATGATCACTGTGCAAAGATTTGGGAAGGAAATGTCATTAAGAAACATTCACAGGCAAAATACAAAGTAAATAAAAGGACTTCTGAGTGATGCTGATGGCAGATGCTAGTTGAGCAGGATGCAAATTGCAATCAATCCTTTACAAAAATAACTGGAACAGACTTTGTCTTCTATTTGGAGAATTATCTTTTTGCATTTTCTGCTATCATTTTTTCCCTTCCTATGATTTTCTTTTTTTTTCTTTTTAAAATTTTCTTACCAGTATTTTAGAACATTCCATGTTGTCACATATCAATCAGTCAGTAAGTTTACAAGAAGTGCAAGCAGCGTGAATGTTTTTCCATTTTTATATTCTTTTAAAGAGTGAAAGACCCAAACCCATTTTCCTTTTGTACCAAATTACTACCCCAGTACCAATGTTCAGAAGCTTTGACCAAAGGTCAACAAGTACTGAACATAAGGCAATGAAAAGGATTTGAAATTAATGTCTCATTAATTAAAGAAGGAAAAAAAAAAGGGAGGGGGGGGGAATTCTTGGCCTTAGAAGTTTTTAACCCATATTTACAAACGTGGAAAAGTATGCAGATTGTTGACTTGCTAATTGTGGCTTGTTTCTCTCTCCCAAAGTACTGACAGAGGATTAACAGTCTAACTAGACTTCTGATTTTAACTATTTAAAAGATAATGATCTAGTGTTAAAGCATTCTCCCAAGTCACATTGTCAGTAAACCTCTACAGGTCCAAGGATGGATTCTTCTTATTATTGCTCTTCAGTAGTAGGGGAAATGTGACTACTTCAGGGTTCTAAATAAGGACACTAAACAAGGTCCTTAGGATACAATCACATCGCGCATCGGTTCTCAGGCAGCTGATGATCAGCCGTCATCATCTAATCTGAAATTAATATTAAAGTTTTAGATGAGGTAGAGAACTTACTCTACAGGGTGTACTATAAAGTAAGTTTGGGAGTATCATGCTGTGGATGTTACTGAAAGGGCCAACTTCAGGCCAGCAGTTGGGATGGCTACTAACAGAAGTAGGGGGAATTGAACCACTGATTTCTCCTGGAACAGATTCTACGTCTAGGCAGATGATACTGTCTGGAATAGATATACTAGCCTCTGCTTGAGCTCGTCATCACCTCCAGGAGCAGTTCTGCTTAATTGTGACCTTACCACTTCTGGAACAGTAAAAGAACTGTTTAGAGTTTTAAACAGATTACCTATCTGTTGGCATTTTGTTCATTCTAAAGCTACTTGCAAAATCTGCTTAAAATTTAGTAAACCAAAATTCCATATTCCCTCTGCTCCCAGTGTTAGAGGGATTTAATTCTGGAAAATTCATCTTGTTCAATTTTCTTTTCAAATTTGTCAAGCAGAATTTTTAGGTGGATTCTGTTTGTTAAGGGTGCTTAAAAAGCAAACAAAATGAGCTGCATGGATCAAATAAAACGAGCGTGACCCAAACCAAACTTTGTTTAGTGAGTTTTGCAGGTATGTAGCTCTGAAATGCTTTGCAAAATCTGTAAGCAGATAAGATCTCTCCATATCCATAGTGCTTCACATAGCACCATTTTGAAAGACACTAAATTATTTTTTACTAAAAGCATTGGTGACGAAAATGAAGAGCAGCAAACAGAAAGTTACACTAAGTAAGTGAAAGCAATTGTTTAGCATGATGGGGGAAAGGGACAAATAAATACCCTCATAACAAGTGGAAATACTAATCTTCCCCCCCACCTCCTATCACAATCCCCATCAACTGAAATCTCCCAGCAACTGTAACCTGGCCTGTCTGTGTTATTTTTTCTTCTTGCTCATTTGCACTACATTGCTTTAAAATGAAGTTTCTCATCAGATGTTTTTGTAACTATCCACGAAGCTAAGAGAACAGATTACATTTACTCTAAATAGGAACCGTTCTCTTAAACATCTTGGGCATTCTAGGAATGGTACTTCCGAAACTGGAACAAAAATGGAAGAAAACAAAAGCGTTTTGTATCATCTCATCATGATACAATGGAACTTGAATATGAACAGCTGGTTATGAATTCATTACAAGTAATGACAGGTTGATGGTTATATAAGGAGTTCTTTCTGATCTCAGTGCCTTCTGCAGCATCTCAGCCCTTAGCATATCAGATAGTAATCCTCACAGTTTCCTATCTCCACGATCTGTACAGTCAAGCTAGCAAAAAGTTAAGTGACATGACTAGCATATTGTGAAAACTAGAAATAGGATAAGGGACTCCAAAGATTAAATCCTGCAGTCTTTATTTATGTGAGTAACTCTAACTGGTCTGGATCCTAATTTCATGCCTTACTGCCTTAATCACAAAATAAGGCTTTCTCTGGGTAACAAAGGAGCTCCAGAGAGAAAAGAGGAACTTAAAGAGAGGAAAGAGAAACATAAAGCCTATCTCACAGAACTCAAAACTTGCTTACTGAGCCTTCTGAGGGAGAGAGCTTTTAGGCTTGCTTTTCTAAGCAGCCATTTTGGGACTGCAGTTGGTATTGCACTCAGACAGCTACTTCTGTCTTCAGCAGGGACTGTTTTATCTTTTGGCTGTTGCTTTTGCTGTGATTGTGAACAGTTTGCTTTCAAATCAAGTTCACAATGTGGAATTAAAATATAGTGCGTTCAGAATGTAGGACAGAATAGTAATTTAAAAGGCAAGAAAAGGTCTGGAAAGCCTGTAAGGGATATCAGAGAGCAGAAGTGGTTTCCATGACAACAAATCCTCCAAAATCTTTGCATTCATATTGATTCTAGTGATGGATGAGCCAATCTGGGGGCAGGGAATAAAAAAAAAGGAAAAAAAAATGTTTAACCCTGATGAAGAACTCATTTTCTTTAAAAAATTACAGGAGTCTTTCTTCCTAAAGTCCTTAACTCACAACCCAGCTACAAGAGATTTAATGTGAAGCATGGCTATCCTGGCTTATTTCCCTGTAGTCTAGTTCATTTTATAAGGCATTTTGTTAATTGTGACCCCAGCTAACTATGAAGGGGGAAATGTCACTACAGAAATAGAAGCTGAAACTGCCTGGATAAAATTATAGGGGATGACAGGGGTACACCTCCTCTAAGTGTGACAGATCACAGCACTGTGCAGCTCCTATGAGCAGTGGTGCAGGAACGAGCTGTTTGTGCCATAGTGGAGAGGCATTAAAATTTAAGCTGTGTTCTAATGTTCAGAGAATAGTTTCTGCCTTTTTCATCTGTGTCTTAGCTATTTTTGAAGCCAGTGCCAGGCAGTGACACTCTTACCCATATGCCAATGTGAGCACGTAGCTTTCATGGCTTTCTGTTGGACAGGTAGTGAGAAATGCTTCAGAGCAGACTCAACTCCTTTAGCAGCTCTTACATTCCTGAGTCATGTCACTGACAACCAGCTCCTTGTAAAGTGTTACATAATTCAGTGCTCTTGAAAATGCATGCAGTGAAGATTTTTAAGAAGTGCGCTGCTGTTGGTCATAGTTTCGTAGATGAGAATGAAGCAAAGGAAAATCCACCATTGGGTCTCAAGTTTTCAATAAGAAACTTATGAAGGGACAGAAAAAGTACTTTAGTTTGTACTGTACTGTCTAATTTGGATGCCAAATACATTTCAGGTAGTGCATCTTCTTGCAGTCATTGACACAAAGCAGCCTGGGATACACCAGTCAGCACTGATTTTCCATGGGCTAAATGCAAACTATTGCTATGTAGTAAATCTGTAAACTTCTAACAGAATCCTTCAATCATGATCATTTTAGTCTTCAACATTATATACTCCTAATATGTCTCAAACACCACTGCTCTTTAAAGAAATGGCCACATTTTTCTTTAACGAATGAAATGATTTTGCAGCAGGACTGAAACCTCACAATAGTGAAGCTGTAGGGAAGACTACTGGCCTATCATTTCCATCACATACAGAAAAGGCAGGAAGAGAAGGTTTGTTGTGCTGCAGTACTGAAAGCTAAAGCAGGAAAGCAGAAATTAGTGCTACAATTGCATGAGGCGCTCCGCAAAAGTCCAGTGCATATCATGTAAAACTTCATTAGCCAAAACTTTCAAAAAAATCAGTGTCCAGGTTGTGATCTTACACTGCATGTTAATATATGTTTCTAATAATTCTCCTGTAACAAAGGAATGTATAGACTAAGGGAACTAACTATTATGCTGCTGTCTCAGCAGGAAAATATGAAGAGATAAACAGGAATGCAGATGTACAAAGACAGAAAGAACAAGAAAGAACATTTTCTAAATGGAACTTAAGGTGTAAAATGCTCACCCGATTTCCAGACAGTGAGAGCAAGGGTGAGTGAAGATTAGATTACCAGAAGTTGTGCAGCAGTAGGGATAGCTGAGAGGCTTTAGTTTTCAAAAGCATAAGGCCTGAAAGGTCTGGTGACCCAGGCATAAAAACCTGTTTTGCTTGCGAGATTGTTAATTCATAAACCCTATACTAGATTTTAAACTTCTGGGCTGAATTAATTTAAAGACATAAGCAGATAATGAGCTGGGATACCAATATGGCTTATTTTAATCTGAGTGCTTCCAAGCGATGCTGAAAAAATAAAGGGTCACGGAGGTCGTTGAATGTAGCCTTCATCATTATTGTTGTCGTGTGTACTGTCAAACTGAAACTGTAAAAAGAACAACTTCAGTCCAATAATGACTGTGGAACAGTCTGTGGAAGTGCACACTGAGGCTTCCCTGAGCTCACTATTAACAGCGCTACAGATGTACTCTATTTCATTCAAATTCAAGATCTGTTTTAGTTGGCTTCTAATGAGAAAATGAGGGAAACTTCTAGCAAACAGTTCTTCAAGTTCTTACACTCTTGCTCTCACTCCTCAAGATTCTTGAACGCTGAGGTTTAGTCTAATTCTTGCCACAAATACATCTCTAGCTTTGAGCTATAGAGTGACTTCAAGAGAAGCTGTCTTGTCCATGTAAGTCATGGTAAAACTCATGCCACTTAATGTAATCAGCCACAACTAAAAAGATGTGTGACAAAAGCTATGAAAAATATGATTTGGCTTCTGTGCAGGAGCAAGCCTTAAGGACTAAGACTTGGAAACTCTTGGAAGAAGAGACAACTGGGAAGGAGGATGATACACAAATAAAATCACAGATGGTATGGAAATAAGCTGAGAGAACAAATGTGCATTTCCTTAATGTAAACAAGGGGCAAACAAGGAGAATAGCAGAAGGCAGATTTAAAAGCTACATTTTTGTTACTGTCCATAATAAATGCCTTACTAGTGCAAGTAGCAAATCAATAATTATAGATGGTTCTTAAACCAGGAGGTCATCTATATTCTCCTCTGTTCTTAGAGAGTGTTTATGGCTGAACTAGCCATAAACTAGAACCACCACGTCCCACAGGAAACACTACTTCCCTGGGGTGGTTTGGCATCTCCTATGTCTTAGCTAGGTAGTAGCAGCGTCTTGGTCCTACTGAGCTAACTACCAAACCTGTCCTGTTCCCTTTGACCCCCACTCTATTTCAGGCAAAGCTATTTTTGGTGTAAAAAAAGCATTGTGCCCTGTTTAGAATCAATGAATGGAAACATTACTATTCTATGAAAGGGTTAACTTTGCATCTTCCCTTATATATTTTGGAGGTTACTTTGGCTTGCAGTGCTTCTACTTATGTATAAATAAAATTTCAGTTACATACATAAAGAAGCTAACAATTAACTCTCTGGTTTTAAATTCTAATAACATTATTCTATAGTGGGCTTGCTGGATAAATACATAATTTAAAAGTTAAGTCACATTTTCATCTAGAAGTCCCCCTGTGACCCACTGAAAGAGATGAACATAGCATTAGATAATTAGCTAGAGTTACATTTACTCTTCATAGTACAGCAACAGCTAATCAGTGTTACTTAGATTTTAGTACAGAATGTGTTTTAAGTAGCTGTTTACAATACTCTTCTAGTTAAAAGTCTCTAGACATGCTGTATAGATTAACTGAGTTTCTCATCATCTATAATAGAAATGGAAGGAAAACAAAACAGGTAGGGAGGACTTGTTGAATATCTCAGTGACAAGTAAGATCAGTGTCCTGTTTGCCCCATCGGGATCATTTTATTTTTAAGAAAAGAGTAGCCCTTCCCTTCAAACAGAAAGAGATAGATGAGCCATTCAGGTCTAAGCAAAAAAGATTTCAATGCTTAGACATCCAGTGTCTAAGTAAGTTGTACATGGGCTTTTTCCCCACTTTCTACTTACAGAGATGTTCACCTTAATGGAAAAATTTCTCAGAAAGTTTCTGAGTAAATGGGGCATAGAGCTCATCAGCTGTAACTTGACACAGTTTCCTTGAAGTCACAGAATTAAACTAGGAGAGAATCTAAATCACAGTAGTTAGCACTGCTTTGATATTCACAAATTAGGTTCTTGAAATAGATATAAAAATCACAATTGTCACATGAGAATAAACAAGGGCTCTCAAAACTCAGCAGGCATTATGCAGTGTGCTAGAGTGGTTTTAAGTGTGCTGTTGAACATAGCAATGAACTGACAGTCATTCTTCATAATAAGCTCTGGAAGAACTTATGGCAGGGGCTTGTCTCAGACAACTGGGACAGGACATTCAACAGGTTGTTTTGCAGCAGTGTGGTAACTTAGTGGAGCTTACTCTAAAAAGAGATAATTGTATTACTTCCTATCTACAATAATTGACACTTCATAGGATATCTTACATCATAAAGCACTTTCAGAAACTGAGGAATTCACTGTAATTCCTTGTGAGGAAGGTAAACAGGTATGAAATCTTAATTTCACAGCTCTGAAAACTGAGTCACAGAATCACAGAATGTCAGGGATGGGAAGGGACCTCAAAAGATCATCTAGTCCAATCCCCCTGCTGGAGCAGGAATACCTAGGCTAGGTCACACAGGAATGTGTCCAGGCAGGTTTTGAATGTCTCCAGAGGAGACCTCACAACCTCTCTGGGCAGCCTGTTCCAGCGCTCTGTTACCCTCACTGTGAAGAAGTTTTTTCTCACATTTATGTGGAACCATCTATGTTTCAGCTTGCAACCATTGCCCCTTGTCCTATCTCTGGATGTCACTGAGAAGAGCCTGGCTCCATCTTCCTGACACTCACCCTTTACATATTTACAAACAATTACGAGGTCACCCCTCAGTCTCCACTTCTCCAAGCTAAAGATACCAAGCTCCCTCAGCCTTTCCTTGTAAGGGAGATGTTCTACTTCCTTAATTATCTTCAAGGCTCTGTGCTGGACTCTCTCAAGCAGTTCCCTGTCCTTCTTGTACGGAGGGGCCCAGAACTTGACACAGTATTCCATATGCAGTCATATTGATTGGTTTGCCCAAGCCACTTGACTGAAGGCAGAATGCTAGCAGAACTGAGAGCTACCACTGATAATCAGCCTCACATCCAACACGTGGCCATAATTCTTCAAGCAACTGTATTCCTCCCATCTTTGGTCTCTATAATATGAGGAAGTCCCCAAGTATACCATCTCAATCACCCTAGTTTTATCCTTTACTAAGACATTCTTCCACAAACAGAAACAGTACGTTCCATTTGTTTATTTATCTAAAAATTAGACATATAATAGGAAACCTAAAGAGAAGTATTTGCCTCAATAGTCAATGTGGGAAAGATTTGACCCTAGGGAATTCTCTGTCGTCATAAAGACAATACAGCTGTGTTTTACACCAGCTGCTGTGTGGGAACTGCAACTGAGTGAAAGGAGTTAGAGAAACAGGGGGTTGTGGGAGGAGGAAAGGTAAACTAAGTTGAAAAAATAAACAGAATAATCAGAGTCAGCCTTAACCTAGTCAAAAACAGACATCAGAACCAGGAGTGGGGCATCATTCATTAGTTCTGGTGTTAAGAAAGGAATTATGTAAATGTTTGCCCCTTTTCAGTAACAATTGTGGGGTTAGAAGCCTGATCTCAAGCTCAGATGTATGTTCTTTATCTTTCCTGTGTCTGTGTTTGAGTACAGTGAAAATGTTGTCATGAGTATTGTCATAGAAGCACTAAGGAGAGACTGGAAGCCATAAACATGTTCAAGAATTTCCAAGTACCATGAAAATATATGCACAAAATACCAAAATGAAGGTACCGCTGTAACAGAAATCTGTCATTTGCATATCTATCTCATGCTGGCTAATAACATGATATTCATAGTAAAATGTTTTTTGAAATGCATTTTTAAAACTGGTTTAATGTTTGGGAAAAAAAAAATTGTCCCTGAAAATCCTAGCAAGTTTGTAAGTTCATGTAGATACAATGTTCCAAACAGACATATGTTTAGCAAAGCATTTAGAATTTTTCTGTACAAAGCATGACAATAGAAGAAGAGTACGTATGCTCCACTATAAAGCAAATGTGAATACAATGCCAAGTCCAGTCTAATTAAAATAAGTTAGGTATTAAATAACTTTTTTCTTTTAACTTAAATGCTAGTGAGTTTGGGATTTTTGCTAGAAGATAACAGTAAATTAATTTTGGTTTACTATACTGTTTGTTTGTTAAAAAACAAGACAAAACAAAACAAAAAACACCTGGAAACTAGCACCCTGGAAATTAGTAATGATAGTAAAAAGTTGTCAGATTGATGTATTTACAAATACTTTCCTTTTCCTTTAAAGAAGTGGAGTCTGTTGTATTTGCATGTTGCCACTGGTTTACCCCAGAATAATTCAGCAGTTGTGTTGGCTATGTATTTACGACTTCCACGAAGATATCTGGAGTACAGCATATATGTCAGTATAGATGTTGATTAGATTAGCATGGAAGATAATGGATTTATTGGAAGAGTAACCAGGATTTGTATTATTACAAACTGTATCTAAATTGCTCACAGTAAAGTAAAAGGGAGTAGGAAGTCATGAAATTTCAGGGAGCACTGAAATCAGTATATGGTAACAATATCAGTGTTGATATCTTTCAGGGAATGGCTACTAAGCAGTGTACTGTGCAGCTTTCTGCAATAATACTGTCTAAAGCCCCCAGGCATTGAGCACCCTGTGAGAGTATGTAATTGCTACCTTCTGGGGTCCCGAAGGTTTTGGTATCAGTTGAGCAATCATGTGTGCCTCAGCCTATTGCCAGGGACTTGAAATTACATTATAGACTCAGAAATGTGCAGCACTTCAAGTAAATCCACACCCAAACCCCAGAAGACTATTTGAGTGTAGAGGCATTCCAGATGGGAATTTAAATACTAAATTTCATGTCATAATATTTAGCAGGTTAGTTTATCCCTCACTTGTTTGCCATCTGTCATTATTTCAGCAAAAATACTTGTAACTCATCAGCCCCAAAAAACAGAAAAAAATTCCTACATCAAACGAAAGATGAATGCTATAAGGTGCAATTTCATAATACGTACAAATGATAATAACACAATTAGGGAAAATTTTGCATTGCAGTTGTTGCTTTTGTTACTCATGCTCCCTGTTCCAGCTTGATTTTCTTTGTTTTTTCTTTTTTTTTGGTTGGTTAGATTTTGTTTCTATACATGCAACTGATTAGATGTGAGAGTAGATATGTCTGGCAGATATGTTGTGTGAACAGATCAGAACCAATAGACACAAAAATAGATCAAGATTACTTTTTTTTCCAGTGGAGAAAATACTGTATTTTCAACTGAATTTATCATTTAATTTCTGTCAGTACCAATTTGAGGGTGAAATTCTACACATAAAGCCCTAGTAGATACGAAAAAAGGGCAGCTATTTATTTAGCAAAAGATAATGAAAAGCACCTGCATTTCATTCTGGAGGAAAAAGATGATGACTTTTACCCTACAGAAAAAGAATGATGAAAGAAAGAAAAGCAACAGGAAGAATAACATAGTTTTTATTTTTAAATAAAATTTAAGTATTCCTCTACTAAAAAAATGAAATGTGTAAACCCCAGAATTACCTGCTTTGAAAAGTTCAACATGATAAGCATTACTTTACTCTCCCCATTTTCCTGCGAAATTAGTATTGAAGAACAGTTTCACAGACTTAGCAGTCAGTGTGTCTTTTTATATCTTTCTTTACATAGATCAAATGTGGGAATCCTGTTGCACTGAGTTATGCACTTATAATTGGTCTGGAGATTCTACTAAAATTATTGGACCAAAGGGACTATTATGATAATCTCATAAATAATTTTAGATTTAATTTGTTGATTATGTCCGTGATCAAACTGCCAGCAGAATGCAGTTGTAACTGCATAACCTGTGCTTCCTAACACAACATGTGAAAAAGCCTCTGTATAAATTTTTTTGCAGTGATTTGTGCCTATTCACAGAAAGTAAATATCAAAATTCTCAAGAATAATATATGACAGTGGAGGAGAAGATGAATTTACCACACAATAAAGCCATCTCTAAGACGCTGTGAGAGATTCTGGATCTGCAGGTGCAATTAGAGGAACATATTATGAATTTCTAAAATGAATTCAGGACTATTCACAAAATGTAGCTGAGGGATGGGAGGAAGAATGCAGAAAAAGAAAGAAACAGTAAGATTTTGAGAGTTGTTTTTGTGGGGAAACATAGACAGTGGTTTATCCTCTGAGAAGACCTGTATTTTTGGTTTACTATCCAGCAATGCTGAGCACGTTACTTTGAGGTCTATTTGAACTTTGCTCTCATTTATTCTAGTTTGCTCTGTCTGTGATTGTGTCACCATTTCCAATCTGGGAGCATTATATTGTCTAATCTCTGCATTACTTACTTGTATTTAGAACAAATGTGATTTACCTTTCGCTGTGAAGCGTGTATTCATCAATTCAACAGAGAAAACGTACAAACAACTCTTGCTGTTAGAACTGAGGGAAATTAAAATGCTTAATTTTTTTATTAAAATCTGACTCTAGCTCTGTCTGCAATGGATGAAGATGTTATGAATCAACTTATGCCAATGTAAAGGGCACAGGAACTTATGGCTTCCAAAGGAAGTACTAGGCAGGAGTAATTCAGTTATTTCATACTAATGGCTGGGTCTTTCTGAGTGCTACACCACCTCAGAAAAGAGGCAAACAATCCAAATAATACGAACTACACATCTCAATGAACAGAACTGCTTTACTCATTTCCCTCTTTGAATCATTCTGAGGGTTCAGGAGGAAATTGAGGAAGAGTTCTGACTCATGCATGGAAAGCTGTCCTTTGTGATCTGCTGTATCTCAGATCTACAGGAGTGCACAGAGTTGCATGTTAGATGAGAGCAGATATAAAGCCAAGGGATCTCACCCTTCTGGGTGAGGAACTCTGGTACATGGACACAGGGATCCCTGCAACATACCCAGCAGCAAGCTGTTGTCATTTCCCCCACAGTTTGGCAGCCAGTATAGATTAATGAAGAGCTGACCCTGTACAGAATGACAAATCACAGGGTTATATTTTTGGTGACAGTTCTGGCATCCTGGTCTACGTCAGAAATAGTATGGCCAGCAGGATTGGGAAGTGACTGTCTCCTTCTACATGCTATGCATAAATCAAATCTCAAACATTGTGTTCAAGTTTGAGCCTCACACAACAAGAATGATATTGAGTTTTTCAAGCATGTGCAGAGACAAGCAGTGAAGCCTGTAAAGGACTAGGAAATGACATACTAGAAGCAGCTGAAGGAATTGGTGTTGTTTAGTCCGGAGAAGAGGAGGCTGAGGGGGGACCTCATCACCCTCTACAACTCCCTGAAAGGAGATGCAGCAAAAAGGGTGTTGCTCCTTTTTCTCAGATAACAAGTGATAGGACATTTTCAGGTTGTACCAGAGGAGGTTTAGATTGGATGTCAGTAAGAATTTCTTCATGGAGAGAGCAGTCAAGCATGGAGCAGGAGTCCTCATTGATGGAGGTGTTTAAGAAATGTGTACACGTGGCATTAAGAGATGTGGTTTCGTGACGGGACAGTAAGTCCCAATAGGTTGATCATTGGTCTTTATAATTTTGAAGGTCTTCCAGTGTAGATGTCTCTGTGATTCTACTATATGATTCTTCTGCCTTTCCATCTGCCCAGAACACAGTTTTGCCCCCATGCTTAAACTTTTGCCATTCCAACTCTTCTTCAGCATGTTCCTCTCCAGGATACTGGTCTTTAGGTTTGCAATCACATCATTACTTCAGCCTGTGCAGATTCAGTTCACTGACTCCTTAAGCCATGCTATTTAAAAATACAGACAGATCTAAGGCAAAGAGGTTATTTTAAAAGGGCAAGTGAGAGTTATTTCCTTTGTTACCTAAAAGGTTACAAGAAAAGATTGATGTTATATTTGTTGGAGTCACATAAGACTGTGTTTATTTTATTATTTCTATTGAGGCAGAACTCAAATGTAACCTGACCTACCTCGTGATAGACAAATGGTCATACAAATAAAAAAATTCAACAAGAACTAAGAGACAGTGACTCTGCTGTCTTTAATTCCTTGGTGCCTCAGTTTTCAATCTCTACAGTGTACGGTTATAAAGGACAGCTGGACTTAGCCTAAGGAACAGAATCTGACCATTGTATCATCCCAAAATAGGCAGAATAGAAATCTATTAGGAAGTTTTCATCTTGCCAGCCAATAATCTGATCTAGTGGAAAGTATCCCTGCTCATAGCAGATTTTGGAACTAGATGATCTTTAAATATTCCTTCCAACTCAAATTATTCTATGATTCTATAGACACAGAAGTAATTTCTGAATCAGTCTTTGAAAAAGCAGGAACCAAATGATAACAGTAAGACATTATCATAAACATCTTCTCAAAGCATTATGCGTATGGCAAAATAAATTAAACGACCAGAAAACTGAGTAGGACATGGTGATTGTAGTTTCATGAGACTAAGCTATTGCACAGACGGATGCAGAATTAGGGTGTTGTTTAAATAAAAAGGAAAAGAAGGGGGTCTAAACAGTAATGGAAACAGTGCTTCAGGGCCAAGGACTGCTGTGACTCCAGATGCCAGCAGTTTGTTCAACATAATACAAAACAACATAAAATGTAAAAAATGCAATGGGAACAAAAGGTTAGACCTTCTCACTCCATGCCTCAGTAAAAAGAATGAGAACAAAAACAAAGTCATTTGGCAGCTGGGGTTTCTTAAATCTTGCCAGCACTCTCCATTCTCTTCCACTGTCAAAACAGTTATATCAGTACACAAGCAGCACCCTACTATTAAGCAAATAGTGTCTCTGTCATTTCACCATTACATAAACAGTCTCCTACCATGGTAAAAGCATCCTTTCATTACCATGCAGCACCTCATTGTTTCAAACGCACCATCCCACTACTGAATTACCAGTCTGTTATACAATAACATGTTAGCAAACTCTCTCATGAAGTGGTAAGTTTAAGAAAGTGTTGCCGAATGAAACAGGCCTGATAGCTTTTTGTTCATCTGTTTTGTGTCGTTTTTCTTTAGAGTTCTTCCAACATTCTTCCATCTTCGTGCTCTGCTTCAAAGGGTCTGACTGACTTTGTTTTACACTACTGACAGTGGAACAACTATCAGTAACTATGGATAAACTTGTGTCACTATGTACAAAGGTCTTACTGTCCACTTGGCTTTTCCTAGATCTCCTCCAGGGCTGCTCTGATCACCTGGAATAAGAAGGTTCCTTCTAGGTGAGTGGGGGGGTCATCCCATCTACACGAGGTTGAAGTCAGCACTTTTAAAAGAACTAATACTGTTAGTCATGGGCTACACCCTTAGGATTCTTTACCAGACCCAGTGCCAGTGAAGATTTATCTAAGATGTTGTTAGAGATTCTCCTATTAAAACATCAGATAATGAGGTAAAAGGGGAAGGACTTGGATTTTAAGTTTTGAAGGACAATGAGACTTCAGTGGCTATATTTCTAAGTAGAACTAAATAATCAAATTTTGAACTTAGCTTTTTAAAAATATCTATTAGCTTGTAACTCAACTTAAAAAATAGTAAGAATTCAAAACAGCAAGTCATTGCAATTGCAAAATTAAAATCTAGGCAAGGTTTAGAGGAAAAAGCAGTAAATTTTATTACACCAGATGCTATTACTAGTAAAAAAGTCAGGTTTTGGTCCATGCAGCTTCTGCTTCAGGTCTGAATCAGAAGTAGTCTTTGACTCCTTTCCAAATGCATCATCTGGTCTAATAAAAGATATTGTCTCCCAGCATGCTTTGCCTTATTCATGTGTTTAGGCCTCTTCTGCTACAACAAACAGTAATAAAAGGATATTTCTGTACAAAAATGACATTTGCACAATGTTAGTACTTCTTTCATCAAAACATCATTCAAGAAAAGGGGAGGTTTTGTCAAACTATCTTCTTCAGCAGGCACAGCCTTTCATATGCCATATAACAATTTAATTTAGCAAAAATTATCAGTGTTCCAAAATAACACAAAAACATTGGTAAAATGTGATGATAGCTTTCATTTAGAATAAACTTAAATAGACTGGAAATTGATCTGAAAGAGGAGTAGAAACAGATACAGCAATGGCACAGCATAGAGTCTGAGATTCCACAGCAGTCACAGACAAAGGGCATAGCTAAGACAGCATTATAAGGGTCAACTGGCAATGTTTAATTTGTGAACAACAGAGTCACCTGTAGCTGAATTAAAAGTCCCAGATCTTCAAGAATAGTCAAGTTAGAATCTGAGATCGGAGAATGATTGTGCTACAGTATGTCACTGGAAAGTCTTTTCAGCTCTCCTTAGAAAGATCCAGAACACGTAAATCAGTACTTTTATTATAAAGCCTTTGTACTGGAGTACATTACTATAAACTACAATATGTATGTAAACAGATATTTTGTTTCCTCATCTATCATTTTTATACTACCAAAGGTTAAGAGCATTATTTTGGGAAGTTCTTGTAGTATTTATTTTGACTATATACTGTATAGTAGGTTGCCCTCAAAGTAATGCCTCTAAAAACTCTGTTTTTCATCACAACCATTAGCTCTGCACTTTTGCCAGTAATTAACAAGAATGTGCATCCTGTGCTCACGAAAATCTGCACAATTGGAGGTGATAGCTCTGCATGGCTCTTAGTAACATGTCTCGTCTTTCACATCCCTGTTGTCACTGCTGAAATGCACCACCCACCACCTCACCATGCTCAAATCCACTGTTGGATTACCACAAATATTTAGCAAACTTTGATGAATGTCAGTGGGTGAAATTTTTATCACATGGAGGAATTCAGTGACACATCTTTACTTCGTACGCACTTCCATGTCACATACCATTTTTTCAGACTGCCCTTCTGCTGCCATCTGTCACACGGCAACAAAATGTAACAGAATACTGGTGGGAAGGTTCAGCCTCTGCTGCCATACCACTAATGTTCACCTCTGATGGATGCTGTGAGCCATCATCATAAAATAGGAGGCATTACTTTTGGAGGAGCCCTCATATACATGGCACTTCCCTGTTTCTTATAGCTCTCTAAACTTCCAAAAGGTCTACATTCACTCTTCCTGAGTTTCTACAAAGTCTTAGCAGAGAGCCTCTTTTAAATCTGTCCGTTCTTGCTGGCTTCATTTTTCACTAGCAGCAAACACCTCATCTCTAGACATCAAACCCTTCCATGCTGCTGCATTCCACCTGTGCCAGAGACAAATCTCTTTGGTGAAATCAAGGATCCTGCTTGAAAGACTGCAGTCCTGGATCAGAGCTAAATATTCACTTAAGTTATAGTGGAAATATGCTGCCCTTCAGCCAAACTCCATGGAGTTACTATACTTACTCTATACTAGCTAGAGCCTGCTGTGAGGGTCATGCTGCCCAGAAGCATCAAAGACCTCCAGCTAAGTGCATGTACCTGTTGCGTGGAATAAATCATTGTATCCCTCCCTCCACCCCCCTAATCACCTGGTCTGAGTATACAGGAAGAGAAATGACTCAGATCTTTTCTTGCTGTTAATCCCACTCAACTCTCCATAACTAAATGAGAAGGAAGGAGTGCCAAAGTAAATGGGAGCCCAGTCAGTCTCCAAAACAGCCAGCCAGAAAACATAAAGCAGCCTCACCTGCTGACAGGAGGGCCTTCAAAGCCATGCCTGAGTGCTTAGTGATGTTTTTGATCACAGGCTTGGGTCTGTTTCCCTCTACTGGCCCTCACTGAGGGCGTCTTTGATATACCAGAGACATCAGCTGATACAAAATCAACTACCTTAGTTCAGTCACTTCCTTCTGCTCACTGCAAACAGCATAAATGATTCTAATATTAACTTTATTTTGGCAGGAAATTACTCATCATTTGTGAACACAAACTATGTAAATTGTAATTTAATCAGTTTCATGCGTTGTTATTTTTTTTGTGTGTGTGTGTAAAATGTTAAGTGTACATTTTCCTGAAGAACCACTGGATGATTCTGACCAAATGAGGCTAGATTTGGAAAAGAGAACAAGCTTTAAAGAGTGCTTACTGGTTTTGTTAAGAAGTGTTTCCAATCTACCACTAAGAGCAGAGTTTTCTCTCATATGACGGACAACAGAAAATTAACAAGGTATTTTTAACCAGATAGTAGATAGTAAAACCATATCTACATTCCAAAACATTCATAGTACAGTTTTATCTTTTAGAAGTGCATTTGTCTGCTTTCATGTTGGAAAATCAGGAAAAAAAATATTGTCTATCTTGTTAAAAAGTTCTGTTATTTATTTTAGGACTCAAGCTCATAATCATCCTTTCTGCGGGAAAGTCAGTCCTATCTGTAAGCCAAATTCCGACAAACTTCTCTCGCAGAGGACCTTGCCTCAAAGATGCGTAGAGGGCTGGAGCAAACAATTGTATAAAGTGATGAAAGTAGTTTCTTCTCTCTCTAGTGAACACCTATCACCCCACGTGTGATATGCTGCAGGAAATCCTGCCTTCTTTTCTATTCAGAGTGCAAAACTTAAACTGTTTCAACTTTTAACACTCTCCTATAAAGGCCAAACTTGTTGCCAAGTTACCTGTTAGCTGAGAGATAGGTTTACTACTGAAGTTTTGTCGGTAAACTTGGATGATTTTTATGCTTACTGGTACCTCTTTCCCTAGATTTTAGAACTGTGTTTCCATACTTAGTAAGGTATTGACAAGCAATCCTACTGAGAAGTTAATTATGAAACTGTTCTCTTTTTAAATATAAATTAAAAAAAAAAGATTGCTATGAACATCTCATTGGGTATGATTTTGACTAATTCTCCATTTTACTACCTGCTGTGCATCTTTCAGCTTATCTTAGAACATAAACTAAGAGCAGCTGCACAGACACATGCTCAATACCCTCAGTGCCCATTCTGGGTCCTGATGTGTTGCTGAGGCTGGCTCAAAGCACTAGGTTTTGAGGGCTGTAGGTAGTCTTGATGCCCTGCTGGCATGTACACAATTTACATTTTGCTTATCAATTTAGTGTGACTGGAGAAAAACAAAGCTGTCTGTTTTGGAGCTCACTGTCTAGATCCTAGAGAATGAGCTCTTTTAAGGGCAGAATGTCCACAAACTTGCCTTGCTTGAAATAAATAATGGACAGCCTCCTTCTCCAAAGGGGTTAAGCCTATATCTCTGAGCACTAATAGCTCAGCGATTTAAATTTAAAATGGGATTTTGTAATGGATGTTGAATGACAGATTCTCTTCTAGACACTTGATTGTACAAAATGCAATGAGTAAAGCAGCACTAGTTTTATTATCTTTGTGCTGTACTCCAGTCAAAACTTACAAGATATAAAGTTACATAATCACTTTAATAGATAGACAGATCCATTAATGTGAGTAGTAGATGGCCTGCTGCTTTTCTTTGAAAGCTTTGAAAAATTCCAATTTTTATTTCAGCATTTACATTTTAGTGGAAAAGCATTTGTTTTAATCAAATCTCATGTATCTTATCAAGATATCAATCAGAATATCATTACCAGTTGTGCTAAAGACTCAGAAAACACTACATTTTGAAAACGTATTTCTCTAACCTGTTAATGTTATCTAATTGCATGGCTCTATATTTTTTCCAGGACACCTAACTAGAGAATGATCTCTCAAGGAAATCCATGTTCCGCTGAAGCATCTGAACAAAAAGCATCATTTCTATAGTCAGTGTAATTAGAGGGATATCATGCTCATGAACAGGTAAGTGCTTGCATACTCTTGGCACTTCTCCTCTGCTAGAGGAATATTGTTAAAGGACAGTTGTCAGGACTGCTTCTTAACAAGTGTGATACAGAAAGTACCACAAATACAGACCTGTGCAATTTTAAGACATCTTCAGGTAGAAAGCTTATGATTGCTACTGTTTCAAATGACAGTGACTGTCAGTACCATATAATATGTTATTGTGTCTTGTCTCCTCCTACTCTACAGTATTTTCTTTCTACAGTAATTCTAAGTACTTTAATGTTCCCTTGGTTTTACTTGCAACTCTCAGACAGGTCACACTGAATCTACATCTTCTTTATTCCCTTTTCTGTTTTTACTTCTTTTTTTTTTTTT